>BPLQ01004733.1:658784-721455 GCA_021605075.1 Caerostris darwini
TGCAGAAGACTTCCAACGACTTGTTGAGTCCATGCCACGTCGAGTTGCTGCACTTCGCCGGGCGAAAGGAGGGCAGACACGATGTTAAGAGGTATCCCATGACTTTTGTCACTTCAGTGTATAAATATTTTTTTGAAAATTAATATATTTTCTCCTATATAACAATTCTAGAAAAAGAAAAAAAATTCCAATGTTATTATGAAATACAAACGAAAATTCAAATTATAAATTTTTATTCATATAGTACATATTAATGCTAGTCTTTTTATTTATTGGTTCCTGATACGGAAAATATGTAGTAGATTGAGAATCTAATTGTCGTTAAGAAGATCTTGACTGAAGATGGACTGATTTTCATGACGCATAACGTTTGTTGTGTCGATATAGGTGTCAATATGCGTTTATAAATATTATTTCAATTCCTTCTAGTAGCTCACACTCACTCTATATATATCTTGTTCACATTTTCAATCATTATTAAAATACTTTTGATTCATCCACTCGAGTTCAAATACATTTTTTTTGACCTTGTAGTGGATGGCACTGGATGTGAATACAGTTTTTTTCAAATATTAATTCAGCAATTAAATTAAATTTATTAATTCTAGTGTTTTTTAAATTTAAGTTGCATGTATCTACCAATAGATAGCGCCAGATAAACTTGAAAAAAGGAATGAAAATTATTTATAAAGGACTTTATTTTTAAAGGACAAAGTGAAAAAAAAAGTAGGAGTTGACTTTAAAATTTTTTTTTATATTACTTGTTTTATATTAAGGTAGAATTGTTTGTAATCATTATATAATTCATGTGATGTGATGATATATTTTATCCGTCGGAAGGTTGTATGTGATGGTCACTAGCCCTTACTGGATGCGAATCAGATTGTTCAAAGAATGTCCACTTTCCAGAGGTCAACAAGTCTTTTGCCGCAACTGCGAATGAAAGTGATATCGGTGTTGTGAGGTGTTTTAATTGGGGAGGTCTTGTTATACTTAAAAGCCACAGGTTGAAGAGCTAAAGTTTATTAAATCAGCTAAGACTTGTGAAGTTATCTGTGCTCGCCTAATTTATTTATGGAGGGAATCTTTCAAACGGAAACAGAATGCCTTTGGAGGTAGATAGGATGATGAGCACACATGTTTTGGGGAAAATATCCGCTTGTAAGGGTTAAATTGATCTTTGGCTTGCCACAAAGGATTAACAGCTTCTTCGATCTGATTAAGTGTCAGCATCATCCCCGCCAATGGAAAGCCTCAGGGCCCATGGATGGATTTTAAGAGGAAAATCCGGCGACTAATGAATGAAGGGGCGTGTAAACTGGGGAGAAAACAAGTAATATGAAAAAAAAAAATTTTTAAGTCAATTCCTACTTTTTTTTCACTCTGTTGCAGAAAGTCCTTTATAAATAATTTTCATTCATTTTTTTAAGTTTATCTGGTGCCATCTATGGATAGATATACGCAACTTAAATCTAAAAAAAACCAAAATGAATCAATTAAATTTAATTACTGAATTAATATTTGAAAAAACTGTATTAGCATCCAGTGTCATCCACTACAAGTTCAAAACAAAAATGTATTTGAACGTGAGTGAATGAATAAAAAGTGTTTTATGAACGATTGAAAATGTGAACAAGATATATATAGGGAGACTGTGAGATAATAGAAGGAATTGAAAAAAGTGTTGGAGACATCGAGAAAGAATCGACTTAGAGACAGAAGACAGTGGAGGAGTAGCAGAACGAGAAAGAGAATGAACTACCCCCCTCCCCCGAAAATGATCCTGGAAGAAGAATGGTACCCAGTCGCGGACACTTTCCGAAGAACCGCGAAAGTCTATGACCAGGACAAGGTGTTTACTGTCAGCATCGGTAATGTGGACAAATATGCTTACTCCAAGAACTAAGTTCTCTAACAATTAGGGTAGGGTTAGCGTTAACTTTTGCATTGAAAACCATATTACAAATGATGCTTTCAAATTTTGTACGCGATTCATTTTCTAAGCTCATATTTCCTGATTTAAACTTCTCACTTCAGGATACATTAACTGAATCGTTTCCAAATGCAGTATTAATGTTTCGTGTTGTTTGGATAGCAGAATATCTAAGCTCATATTCATACGGAAAAAGGATCCTTATTTTGAGGAATTCCATGTTCCAATTTAATTAAAATTTTCTAAAACTCTAGAGACTTGTATTTAAACGAAATATCTGATTAGTCAAATTGTAGAATAAATAATAAAATGGTATATAATACTCTCATTTAACTTAAATCTGGTTGATATGTATATATTTTAAAGAACGTCAGATAATATTAAGTATTTCCGCTGATGAATAATTTATTTTCAAAAGTTTAGGCTATTCTACATGAAATGAAATATTTAATATTATTTGATGTTATATTTTTTCCTGATATATATATATAAGCAAATCAAAATTAGAAAGGGAAAAGACCCGACATTCTTAACAAAAACGACCAAAAGGTAACCAAAACCAGTTAAAAACAAGTTAAATGTTCCAAGAATAAAAATCTAAAAGGCTAGAAGCACCACAATAAAAGTCCGTGTGATCTGAACATGTTTTCTGTGTCCCTCCAGTAAAGAGTACACAAATCTCAATTTTGTTGTAAGTTAGGAATCCTGTCACCGAGCAAACAAGTAGATTTGCCTTATTCATTTTCTCTGTATTATATTTTACACTGCCTCTTTCATGTATATTTATATATACTATTGCTAATCATTCTCATTGACGGTACACTTATATGGCACTAAAATAACTATTTTACACAGTATGTTAAAAAAACTTTTTTCCAGAAGACATATTGTATATGTCTTCTCAAGGTTGAAACATGTTCAAAATGTCTTTCAAAAGAAATTCTGGAAATCTATGGCATATATAGAAATGTTGTTTTAGTTCTTTTCAGTTAATTCCAATTGGTACATTTCATTTTATTTTCTGTCTCTGAAACAGAAATATTTATAGTAACAAATTTATACACATTTTACATATATCTTAATCTGGCACCTTCATAAAAAAAACTTTCTATGGAACCAAATATGAATAAAATTTAGGAAAGATTCATTAGTTGTTCCGTATACAGTTCTTAGCTTTCGTCGGATGCATTATAAGTTTAGGAATCATTCACTTTTAGAGCCACATCTTTATCCGTACATCTACCAAACATCCGTGCATTTCACCAAACATGCTTTACTAGACATGGCCCATAAATCCCATTTCATTGTTAAAACTCAAGATGATAGATCATAACTGAATAAATTTAATATACTAATGGCCCTCGGAAATTTTATTTCAGGACATCAGATTGAGTAGATTAACTCCAACCGTAACTTTTCCGGGGGACATGGAAAAGACCTGTCATCGCAATTCCCATAGGGACGAAATGAATCGTCCGTTCTGAATGGGATTAGGAATCCGTCATCCACTTAACGCCCAAATACTTTTTGAACGAGGGCGGACAGCCCAGAACGGGAAAAAAAATGGAAGGTGACAGCAGAACAATGTTCAGAAATTGATTGCTCCGACTTTAGTTAAAACAGCATAAATAGTTATAAAGTTTCAGACCCATCTTTTGAAATTTACATGCATCTCTGTTATTTATAATAATTATTTATAATAATTTGTTTATGATTAGGGAAGAATTTATATAAAATTTTTAAACCAAGCTTAGATTTTTTTTTTATTCATCCTAAGAATTATTAGTATAATCAATTTGTTTAGTTCTATAAAAATAAAAATTTCAAACATAGGTATTTGTTTTTTATACAAATTTAAAAACATTTTGTGTATGCTAATTATTTATGGGGCCTCATAGCCAGTTGGCTAGATCTCTGCCCATTGGTACAGCAGGCTTCAGGTTCGAATCCTGGCGGGGGCAAGGATGTTCGGAATCCACGCTAAACTGTAGGTACCTGTCTAATTTCCCAAAAGTGTGCACAAAATAACTGCAGAGTATCAAAACCAAACCAATCTGTAAAGAGATACCTAGATTGCCATTCGTATTCTAATGATTGAAAGAGGGGCCGAGTGACCAACGCTCTGGAACTCGGTGCCACAGGCTTCAGGTTCGAGTCCCGGCGGTGCTATGGACATTTTTAGGGGTTCGGAATAGATTTTAAACCAAAGGTTCCGGTTCAATATGATTGTGAAGAGTTGGGCGTAGGACTGAAAACCCTACTCCGTAAAAAGAAAACATCTGACATATCTCGAAGTATACCAGTAGGCCTTGGCCCACCATGGGGCTGTTACGCCAATGAGGAAGAAGGAGATCTCTATCAGGCTATAATTGAAACTATATAGACTTTCGAAGAGTGTGTTTATAAAAATTAAAAAAATAAATTTATCATTTTTTTACTAGTTCTGAGCATATAAAATGCTTCAGAATATAAAATAAATTATATTATATAATATTTTAATAAAATAATATTTTTACTACTCTTTTTTTGTAGATAGACAGGATTCTTAGTGGCTTTCTCCGAAACGCCATGCAAATGAAGGACGATTTCAATTAAAAATCCTACGAGAAGACAATTTCCACTCCTCCATGCTCTGGAGACTGTTCGTGGCAATATATAAGTGGAACACAAAACCCACCAATGTTCAACAATGTAAAAGAAGATTATTCAACGACTGTTAAAAAAATATAAAATGTAGACGAATCCCGCAAGAATATGTAGTTCAATTCAATAAACTGATCACGAGCAGGAATGTTATTGGATCAGATGAAATCGTAAATATAACTTCTGTTTCAATTATCTAAATAATTAAACTACTAAAAGAAATGTCTCTCTTACTTAGCTAATTTATTTCCATTCTCTTACAAGATACAGATGAGCAACAACGTAGAGAATGAAAGGGTGCATCAACTACAGATTCAATTTCAGTCTGCACGCAAAGATAGTCAAAGGACATCGAATTAATTTCAAAATGTCACGAACTATCTCAACCATTCCAGTTATGTATTTCGCACTTTTTTTTTGTATACGGATAGACTTCTTGGTGGCTTTCTCCGAAACGACACGCAAATATAGAATGGTTACCATTAAAACACCTGCCAGAAGAGAATGCTCACACCTCCCTGTTCTGGTTTGGTTTGCCGCATTTTTTGCACACTTCAGGCAAATTAGACCGGGACCTACAGTTTAACGGGGATTCCGAACTACTCGAAAAACATCCATGCCATCGCCAGGATTCGAATCTGAAGCGTGTAGTATCAAAAGTCAAAGTTCTAGCCAATTGGCCACGATTCCGCTCCATGCTCTGGAGATTGTTGTACATTGTCGAGTTTTGGGTTTCCCTTATGTATTGCCACGAAAAATGTAAACGAAGATTGATTTATATATATATATATTAGGTTGGGGAAAAAGAAATCCATTATTTTTATATGAACTTCAGGACTTTATTTAACATGCTTCGGATTGTCCGATTTGGGTCAAATATGCACCGTTTTGTTGTATGATTTGTTGCCATTTTAAAGGTAACTTCATAATGCCTCTCTCATAGAAGTCCTGGTCTCTATTTGCAAAAAACTCTAGTAGTCGATTTTCACAATCCTCCCTAGATGCCAATTTTTTATCATTAAAGAAATTTTGCAATGCAAGAAAAAGATGATAATCGCTTGGTGCCAAGTCCGGACTGTATGGCGGATGCATTAAAACTTCCCAACCAAGCTCCCGAAGTTTCTGGCGAGTCACTGTAGATGTGTGTGGCCTAGCGTTGTCCTGGGGGAACACGACACCTCTCTTGTTGGCCAATTCTGGCCGTTTCTGGTCAATCGCTATCTTCAAACGGTCCAGTTGTTGACAGTAGAGATCAGAATTTAGCGTTTGGCCATATGGAAGCAACTCATAATAAATAATCCCCTTCCAGTCCCACCAAATGCATAACAGAACCTTCCTGGCCGTTAGTCCTGGTTTGGCCACCGTTTGAGGTGCTTCACCGCTCTTTGACCACGATCGTTTTCGCACAGGGTTATCGTATGTGATCCATTTCTCATCTCCAGTCACCATCCGTTTAAGAAACGGGTCTATCTCATTCCGTTTGGCCAAGGCTTCGCAGATGGAAATTCGATCCATCATGTTTTTTTCTGTTAATTGGTGTGGCACCCAAACATCGAGCTTCTTTTTGAGTCCAGCTTTGTGTAAATGGTTTAAAACTGTTTTATGGTCGATTTTTAGCTCCTGGGCGATGTTACGACTGCTAACATGCCGGTCAACTTCGATCATTTCTCCGATTTTATCGACATTTTCGACGACCGGCCTACCTGTGCGAGGTGCATCTTTAACATCAAAAATTCCTGAACGGAATCTACGAAACCAAAATTGCACATAATTGGCTGTTACAGTATCGGAACCATAAACACCATTCACAATTTTAGCCGCCTGGCTTGCATTTTCGCCTTTGTCAAAGAAAAACTGTAAAATGTACCGAATTTTCTCTTTGTTCACTTCCATTTTTAACACCCTGTAACTCCCAACTGAATGGACCAAACAAAAAACAGAAAAATAATTATTTTAGTACGAAGTGCCACCTTTCTAACGAGCATAAATCTGAAATTGTTTAATTGATACTTTACGTGATATCGATCACTACAGCCGTCTATCGAAAAAATAATGGATTTCTTTTTCCCCAACCTAATATATATATATATATAATCATAGAATAAAGACGAATCTTGTAAGAATATGTAGTTCAGTTCAATAAATTGATCATGAGTAGGAATGTTATTAGATCCGATTAATTTTTTTTTGTTCTAATGCAGCTGGCAAACACTTAGACAATTGTCTTGGATGCCTTAAGGCAAGGGCTGACCGACATTACTCACTTAGCACTACCCAGGAGGTGCGTGTAGCTTCAAGATAAGCTACGGAGACGGAGTAACAATTTCTCTGCAACACTCTACGATCCTGTTAGACCGGGACCTACGGTTTAAAGTGAATTTCGAACCATTACAAACATCCATGGCATCCATCCATAAAAACATCCGAGCGCCAGAGGGCTAGCCACTCGGCCATTTAGGCACTGGATCTGATTAAATCGTAACAATAAGTTCAGTTTCAATTATCTAAATGATTAAACCTCTCTCTTTTACTTAGCTAATTTATTTCGATTCTCTCTTACTAGATACATATGAGCGACAATGAAGAAAATGAAAGGACGCATCAACTGCAGATTCTATTTCTGTCCGCACGCAAAGTTGGGCAAAGAAAGTCGAATTAATCCCAAAACGTCACGAAGTTGGCGATTCTCGAATATCTTCTCGAATAAAGATCTTGTTCCGCTCATTAAATGGGCAGCCTTGATAAAACAGGAAACAAAATTGCATCTAACCAACCGAAAATCTCCATTCAAGTCGGAGCACTTGGTTACGAAATGATTTTGTGGACAGCTAGGCTTTTTGGTGGCTTCCTCCGAAACGACACGCAAATGCAGGAAATGTAGCTAGAGCACGTGCTTTTGATACTACAGGCTACAGATTCCTATCCTGGCAATGGTATGGTTGTTTGTGAGTGGTTCAAAATCCACGTTAAGCTGTAGGTTCCGGTCTGATTAGCTCAAAGTGTGCACAAATTAACCGTAGAGCCACAACCAAACCAGACGTATCAATAGACGTACCGTACAATCAGACCGACAATGTTATATACCAATTCTTAAAAATTTTCAATACAAACTGAACATAGATTTTAATCAGTATTCTTTACAATATAAAACAAACCTTTTGGAATTTCTAAGCTTCTCATTTTAATAAACAAAAATTGCGAGTTTATATTTTGTTTCTAGACACCGCTGCAAACCCTGAAAATTTAATCATGTTTTATCAGACCCCGTGTGCTACCACTCCTGAAGCATGTGGGTTGGAGTTTTTCATTCAAAAGCAATGCATCCTAATCACCGAAGGTAACTTAACAAAAAAGACAATAAGCAATCTCACGAGGAGCAAGAAACTTGTAGTACGAGAGAGCTGTTATTTACCTCAAAAGCTACACGGGGGAAATTAATAATGAATGCGAGTCTCGGTAATCTCACGGTTCTCTCTTTGAAGTCGGCTAAAGCGAATTCTTAATATGATGCTCTTGCGTTTTGGAATTCCGCCAGAAATCTCATCCCTTGGAATTTCTGGGGAATAAAGACTCTTTGACGATTCTCTCCATATAATATTTCCTAAACAAGTGCCCGACTTGAATGGAGGTTTGACGACGGTTGGTTAGATGCAATTTTGTTTCCACTTTTCTCAGGGCTGCCCATTTAATGAGTGGAACAAGATCTTTATTCAAGGAGATATTTGAGAATCGCCAACTTCGTGACGTTTTGGGATTAATTCGACTTCCTTTGAACAACTTTGCGTGCAGACTGAAATAGAATCTGTAGTTGATGCCTCCTTTCATTCTCTTCGCCGTTTCTCATCTATATCTGGTAAGAGAGAATGAAAATAAGTTAGGTAAGTAACAGGGAAAGGTTTAATCATTTAGAATAATTAAAACAGAAGTTATTTTTCCTATTTAATCAGATCCAATAACATTCTTACTCATCTGAGCTCATTACATTCCAATAACATTCTTACTAATTACACTGAGTTACATAGTCTTTTGTGATTCGTTTACAATATATCTTTTTTAATCAGCCAATGAATAATCTTCTTTTACATTGTTGAATATTAGTCAGTATTGCCGCGAACAGTCTTCAGAGCATTGAGTGGTGGTCATTGTCTTCTGGCAGGATTTGATTAAATCGTAAAAATAACTTCTGTTTTAACTATCTAAATGATTAAATCTTTCTCTGTTACTTAGCTAATTTATTTTCATTCTCTCTTAGCAGATACAGATGAGAAACAATAAAGAAAATGAAAAGATGCATCAACTGTAGATTCAATTTCTGTCTGCACGCAAAGATAGTCAAAGGAAGTCGAATTAATCCCAAAACGTCACGTAGTTGGCGATTCTCGAATATCTTCTCGAATAAAGATCTTGTTCTGCTCATTAAATGGGCAGCCTTGATAAAACAGGAAACAAAATTGCATCAAACCAACTGAAAATCTCCATTCAAGTCTTGTCTCTTGGTTAGGAAATATTATATGGAGAGAATCATCTAAGAGTCTTTATTCCCCTGAAATTCCAAGGGATTGAGGATGCAGGAGATTTCTGGCGGAATTCCAAAACGCAAGAGCATCATATTAAGAATTCGCTTTAGCCAACTTCAAAGAGTGAACCGCCAGATTACTGATTCATTATTAATTTCCCCCGTGTAGCTTTTGAGGTAAATAACAGCTCTCTCGTACTACAAGTTTCTTGCTGCTCGTGAGATTGCTTATTGTCTGGCTTGTTAAGTTGCCTTTGGTGATTAGGATGCATTGCTTTTGAACGAAAAACTCCAACTCACCTGTGCTAGAGGAGTGGTAGCACATGGGTTCTGATAGAACCTGATTAAATTTTCAGGGTTTGCAGCAGTGTTTGGAAACAAAATGTAAATTTGCAATTTTTATTTATTAACCGGGAAGCTTGGAAATTCTAAAGATTTATTTTACATTGTAAAAAATACTGATTACAACCTATGTTCGGCTAGTATTGTAGCTTTTTAAGGATTAATTAATATCTAATGATATGTACGTCTATAGATACGTCTGATAAAACGATTAAATTTTCAGAATTTGTTCCGTACACAGCAATGGGTGGAAATAAAATTAAAATCTGTTTTGGTAATTAAACTAGAGAAGATGTTCGAAAGTTTAATATTGGATTGTAAAGAATACTGGTTAGAAACTACCACTACCAATACGGTAATTACCAACGTTTATATTAAAACTACCAATACGATAATTGATTAATGATAAACATAGCGTAGTAATAATAATTGAACTCATAAGAGGTTGCTTGTTTAAAGTCGACATGTCCGTCTCGTGGAGAAATATATACTTCAGCAACCATTTTGGTCATTCTCCCATTGATTCTGTATACGAATTGTCACTTTGTTTACATTTAATGACCTAAACAAATGGTTAAATATGAAATTGTGTATGAATGTGGCTAGAAATGATTGAAAGAACACTCTACTCTTTACACTCATACATAAGAATTGATGCTTAGGAGACTATTTGTGGCAATACTTAAGTTGAACTCAAAACTCACCAATGTTTAACAACATAAAAGAAGATTATTCAATGGCTGATATAAAAACAAAGATACATTGTAAACGAATCGCGTAAGAATATGTAGCTCAGTGCAATCAATTAATGAGTAAGAATGTTATTGGATCTGAGTAAATAGTGAAAATAACTTCTGTTTCAATTAGCTAAATGATTAAACATCTCTCTGTTACTTAGGTAATTTATTTTCATTCTCTCTTACAAGATACAAATGAGCAACAACGAAGAAAATGAAAGGATGCGTTAACTACAGATTAAGTTTCTGTCTGCACGCAAAGTTGGTCAAAGGAAGTCGAATTAGTCCTAAAAAGTCACGAAGTTGGCAATCTCAAATATCTTCTTGAATAAAGATCTTGTTCCGCTCATTAAGTGGGCAGCCCTGAGAAAATTAGAAACAAAATTGCACCAAACCAACCGAAAATCTACATTCACTTGTTTAGGAAATATTATATGGAGAGAATCGTCAAAGAGTCTTTATTCCCCAGAAATTCCAAGGGATGAGATTTCTGGCGGAATTCCAAAACGCAAGAGCATCATATTAAGAATTCGCTTTAGCCGACTTCAAAGAGTGAAGCGCGAGATTACTGAGACTCGCATTCATTATTAATTTCCCCCGTGTATCTTTTGAGGTAAATAAGCGCTCTCTCGTACTACAAGTTTCTTGCTCCTTGTGAGATTGTTTATTGACTTGCTTGTTAAGTTGCCTTTGGTGATTAGGATGCATTGCTTTTGAACGAAAAACTCCAACCCACATGCTTCAGGAGTAAGTAACACATGGGGTCTGATGAAACATGATTAAATTTTCAGGGTTTGCAGCAGTGTTTGGAAACGAAATGTAAATTTGCGATTTTTGTTTATTAAACTGAGAAGCGTAGAAAATCTAAAGGTTTATTTTAAACTGTAAAGAATACTGCTTACAATACACTGAAGTGACAAAAGTCATGGGATACTTCTTAATATCGTGTCGGCCCTCCTTTCGCCCGGCAAAGTGCAGCAACTCGACGTGGCATGGACTCAACAAGTCGTTGGAAGTCTTCTGCAGGAATATTGAGCCCTGCTGTCTCGATAGACGTCCATAATTGTGAAAGCGTTGATGGTGCAGGATTTTGGGCACGAACAGACCTCTCGATGATGTCCCATAAATGCTCGATGGGATTCATGTCGGGCGATCTAGGTGGCCAGATCATTCGTTGGAATTGTCCAGAATGTTCTTCAAACCAATCGCGAACAGTTGTGGCCCGGTGACATGGCGCATTGTCATCCATAAAAATCCCATCGTTGTTTGGGTACATGAAGTCCATGAATGGCTGCAAGTGATCTCCAAGTAGCTGAACATAAGCATTTCCAGTCAATGTTCGGTCCAGTCGCACCAGAGGACCAAGTCCATGCCATGAAAAAAAACAGCCCACACCATTACGGAGCCACCACCAGCTTGAACAGTGCCTTGCTGACAGTTTGGGTCCATGGCTTCGTGGGGTCTGCGCCACACTCGAACCCTACCATCAGCTCTTACCAACTGAAATCGTGACTCATCGGACCAGGCCACGGTTTTCCATTCATCTAGGGACCAACCGATATTCTCACGTGCCCACGAGAGTCGCTGCAAGCGATGTCGTTCTGTCAGTAAAGGCATTCGAGTCGGTCTTCTGCTGGAATAGCCCAAGAAAGCCAAATTTCTCCGCACAGTTCTAACAGACATGTCCCTTGTACGTCCCACATTGATTTCTGCGGTTATTTGACGCAGTGTTGCTTGTCTGTTAGAATATACGACTCTTTGCAGACGTCGCCGGTATCGGTTGTTAAGTGCAGGCGGTCGACCACTGCGCTGTCCATGGTGGGATGTTATGCCTGAAATTTCATACTCTCGGCACACTCTTGACGTAGTGGATCTGGGAATGTTGAATTCCCTAACGATTTCCGAAATGGCATGACCCATGCGTCTAGCTCCAACTAACATTCCGCGTTCAAAGTCTGTTAATTCCCGTCGTGCGGTCATCATCACGTCAAAACCTCTTCACATGAATAACTTGAACAGAAATGAAAGCTCTGCGCATTTATACCTGTTCTACGCGATGCTACTGCCATCTGAAAATTTGCATATTGCTATCCCATGACTTTTGTCACTTCAGTGTATATATTCGGTTAGTATTAAAACTTTTTAAGAATTGGCATATAGTATTACATGTCTGATGATGTGGTACGTCTATTGTTATGTCTGATAAAACATGATTGAATTTCCAGAAATTTTTGAATTTTTTCCAGTACATAGAAATGTATGGAAATAAAATAAAAACCAATCTTTTGTTATTAAACTTTTTGAGAAGCTTAGTTGTTCTAAAGGTGAATATTAAATTGTAAGGAATACTGGTTAGAAACTACCACTATCAAAATCGTAATTACTAATGTTTATATTACCACTACCAATAAGGTAATTACCAAGGTTAACGGTCATTCAATACATTATCTCTCAAAAAGTGATTAAATTTTTAGAATTTTTGAAACATGGCTTATACATTAATGTGTAGAAATAGAACAGAAAGCTTTTTTTTTTTGTAGTAAACATTTTCAGAAGCATAAAGGTTCTAAAGATTAGTTTTACATTGTAAGTGTTGCTGTTTACAAAATATATTACTACTATCAATATGGTGCCTACAAAGGTATTGAAACGGTCATTTGATACATTCAATCTCTGAAAAAAAAAATTCTTAGAATTTTTAAAATTTGGAAGTGCGTGGAAATAAAATAGGAAGCATTTTTTAGTTATTAAAAATTTTGTGAAACTTAAAGTTTCTCAGGATTAATTTTACATTTTAAGGAATGCTGGCAAACTCTAACAATGCTGGTTACAAATTATGTAACGGTCTGATTTGTTTTATTTAACGACAAATTAAGCAACACAGTAACTGACGTAATGAAATTGAAAATTTTAACTGTAATTAATGATGCGAAATTTGACCTAAAAACTTAAATAAGTGGCGAGCATATGTAATTAACACAATGAAATTAAACATTACAATTATGATTAATGAAATTTTATAAGTGTAATTTTCTACTGTCAATTGTTTACAATTATTGATCAAGTTTGCAAGTGGAAATAATCAGCAATGATTTCAAATGTTCTTCAGTTAACTTGGATCTGTAAATATTTTTTTTGTATATTTAATTTTGAATCATATTTTTAACACAGATAAGTAATTCCGAATGCGGAAAAAAAGCCATGCAACTGACCAAACTGTGTCATTACAAGACTCTTATAAAATTCCAGCAACAGTGAGTCAAAATATTTTTCTTTAAAAATATCGCTACGCTGCAAATCAATAAATTCCATTTGAAGTTTCTAGGGCAAGAGTTTCTCAGTCGGCGTTAAAAGTACTTTGAAAAATCTGAACGTCGTTTGCAATTGCATCGAAATCTGAAAAACGAGACTTAACATTTATTTTTAAAGGGCCCAAAGTTCCAATTGCAAAATCTACCGGAAATGGAGTTTTAGTCTACTGACTGGACGTTTGGCAAATATTAAAAAGTGTGTAACATTTTCTGTACAATTGGGAGTGAAACAAACTTTTTTTGTTGATAGGACTTAATATGAGTGCGTAAATCAGGTAGTAGCTGGTATTCTTCTTGTAATTTTAAACTAAAATCATTCATATGTTGTGGAAAATCTGTAAAAAATTATCACTTCTTTAGCAATTCATTGTTTTTAACTTATAAAGTGGAAAATTCTTTTCATTCAAGAAAATTTAGATTATTGTTCAAAGCTCAAAAACAAAACCGTAAGTTAGGTTCAAGTTAGTTATTTTTCTAATTTCAACCATTGATCGAAATCAATTGATTTATTTCAGTTGAATATGAACCCATTTTAAAAGTAGGATGGGAAAAAAAGAGTTTTCAAGCAAAGATCGAGGGGCGATTGTTCAATTCTTCATGGATCAAAAGAAAAACAAAACGTTATAGAGAGAGGCAATTACGTTAACTATAAAACAACTTACGCTTAACAGAATGACCCAATCAAGAATTTGGAAATGTTATTGCGAAATCGGCGCCATGGCTGAGTTGGTTAAAACGCCTACCTTACAAACAGGAGATCACGCATTCGTATCTCGATGGTACCTCTCAATGTGGTTCGTATTTTGGGGCCTGATGGCGGAGCGACTAGCGCTCTAGCACTCGGTGCCACAGGTTTTGGGTACGACTCCCGGCTGTGTCATGGATGTTTATAGTAGTTCGGAATCTCCTTTAAGCCTTATAGAGTTAACAACCTAACCCCGTAAAAAGGAAACATCTCATGTCTCGAAATCTGCCTGTAGGCAGTTTGGCTTGGCCCATCATGGGGCTGTTGCACCGATGATGATGATTGGGAAAACATCTGTCCACGGGAATCTTATGCTAATGGTGATTTTTTGAAGAAAAAAAACTGTGGACACAAATGTAAAGATTATAGAGAAAAACTTGAGACGTATTCTTCTTAGCAGAACATTATATTTACATTATTCCGAATTTTGTTGAAAGAAAAGTCCATTTTAAGCTCATTGATATAGGGAAAGCAAAGGTCCGCAACCAAGATATCCTACCAACAAGTTAAAAATGCAGTAACAAAATTATTGAAAAATGCAGAAACTTTTTGGGCAATAAAAATAAAAATTACGAGTCATATTTTTAATTTATTGTTTAATTTAATCTAATATTTTTGATAAAAAAAAATGTTGTTTTCTATATTTATTTCGTTTTGCTACGATTATTATGGGGATTAATTATTAGCAAATTAATTTCAACAGTCATTACTATTGTTACGCGATAGAGTGAGTAATTCCATTATTTAATCATTTTTCAAAATAAGATATTCTATCAAAGAAAATTTTCTGCATTTTCATTTTTTTTTTATCAAAATCTCTGTGAAAAACATGTCTGTTATCGTATATTGTTAACGAAAGAAAAATTTTCAAGCTTGTTCACATTTTTCAGATTTCACTTGGCGTTTAAAAGAAATGCATACTGCACTAATACCCTAATGCAAAAATACATACTGCACATAACAAAAATAAACATAGAGTTTCACAAAAAAGAAATTTGAACTGATTATGAAAGTTTTGAAAGCACTGATGTGGAAAAGATTTTAAAATATTTAACAATACTTTGAGAAAACAAACTATTGAAAAGAATTCATGTAAAATCATTCTTAAAGAATGAAAAGAAATTAATTTGAAATTTAAAATCAAATATTTTTGTTTTTCTAGAATAAACACATTACGTAACAGATGATACTTGGATTTAAGCATAAAGAACTTTTTTTGAAAAATAATTTTTCATTTCGAAATTTTGTAAAGGGCATTCTTAGAAATTTTAACTTTATTCATTAAATTCTTGTCTTTTTAAACAGAAAGTATTTGAAGTAAGTTAATGAATATTTATAAGTAATCATATGTTTTCGCTGCAAGTAAAAAAACCGTGAAAAAATCATTTTTTAAAAAGTAAAAACCAACACAAACAAGACGATTATTTCCCAAAAAATTTAAAGTTACTTCTTAAGTCTCAAAGCACTGATGATAATAAAACGAAACAAAAAAAAATTAATTTCTGTTTAATATTACAACTAAAAATGTTAGTAACTATGAAAGCATGTCGAATTTGAAATATTAAAAAAATAGTATTAATTTATAATAAATTTAACTTAACACTCCATATTATTTATTTAATTAAAAGATTTCATATATTTTTAATTAATTGTTTTTGCTGATTAAATAAACAGTAAATCAGGAAAATTGAATATAAACCTCTACAGTATCTATTTATTTAAAATATATAAGATTTCTTTTTAAATTGTCTACCGTTTAAATAACTAAACGAACATGATTTTAATACATTAAGATATTCATGTTTTGCCAATGTATACTGGAAAAATGATGCCTTTCAGAAAAACATACCATTTGATAAGAATAGGAAAAATGTTGCCTTTTAGAAAAACATACCATATGATAAGAATGGGGGAAATTATGCCTTTCAGAAAAACATGCCTTATTAGAATGCCTAAGAATGAGGGAAATTATGAATTTCAGAAAAACATACCATATGATAAGAATGATGAAAATGATGCCTTTCAGAAAAAGATATATAATAAGAATGAGGAAAATGATGCCTTTCAGAAAAACATATATGGTAAGAATGGGGAAATTATGAATTTCAGAAAAACATACCATATGATAAGAATGGGGAAATTATGAATTTCAGAAAAGCATACCATATGATAAGAATGAGAAAAATGATGCCTTTCAGAAAAACATATATAATAAGAATGAGAAAAATGATGCTTTCCAGAAAAACATATATAATAAGAATGAGGAAAATGATGCCTTTCAGAAAAACATATATAATAAGAATGAGGAAAATGATGCCTTTCAGAAAAACATATATAATAAGAATGAGGAAAATGATGCCTTTCAGAAAAACATATATGGTATGAATGGGGGAAATTATGAATTTCAGAAAAACATACCTTATGATAAGAATGGGGGAAATTATGAATTTCAGAAAAACATACCATATAATAAGAATGAGGAAAATGATGCCTTTCAGAAAAACATATCATATGGTAAGAATGGCAAAATTATATCTTTCAGGAGTAATAACAATTTGAGTCATATTTCATGCAAACAAAAAAAAACAATTTAATTAATTAAACTTTCACTATTTTGCAATGTTGCAAAAAATCCTGTTAATTGATTTATATTTAAATAATCTTGGAGAAAATATTAAATTTTTCAATTAATTAAAAACTTTTTATGCATTTCACATTATTTCCTTTAAAATTAAAAAGAAATGGTTAAAAATGAAATTCAGTGAGTCATTTACAGTAATTGATTTATACTTAAAGAATCTTGGGGAAAATAGTCAATTGCTCAATTAATTAAAAAAAATTATGCATTTCACATTCTATCCCTTAAAATTAAAAAAGCAATGGTTAAAGATGAATGTAAATGAGTCAGTGAGTCATTTACAGTGAGTCAATTACATGTTATTATACAAAACTTTTGGCAAGAAATATAACCACAAAATGAAGCACAAACCAAAAAAATGTGTAATGCATGATTATAGAATTTAATGTATATTTTCAAGAGACGAAACATATTACCATAATTTCATTTTCCACGGTTTCATGTCAGGAATTATCAAGTTATGAATGCACAACATTAAACTACATAAAAATTAAATAATGCAAATTGACTTTGTCAGTTCTGCGGTTAAATCCAATCATTTTGTCGTTTTCTATTGGATTAACTGTTGCTTCTGGCACGCCTAATTACACCATAATTTTCAGTATGAAGTTAAATGAGTAGCGTATAGATTTGCGATGGAGTATTCTCATGGACATTTAATTTTGAAGCGTAACTAGTATATACTTGTAGTTAATACGAGGTTAAAATTCGATCTAGTACACAATTTTCGTGAGAGCTTTCTTCGGTTATCACATATTAGAAATAACTACTTTATTGTTATAATGCATTTTTATAAAATAAAATAAATTTATAATAAAGTAAAAAGATTTACTAATATTCTATTTCGTCCAAAATTCCTCCAATGTGCATGTTGTTAAGACCATTAAGGATTTCAAAAAATAATTGAATTGGACAAATAATTTTTATGATTTCTTTTCTAATAACGATGCTATTTAAATTTATGCTATGATGATGCTACTTAATTTTTTTTAATTTTTAATGATTCCTTTGTTGCTACCATTAAAATCATTTTTATAGACAAAGAAATCGGAAGCAGTTTTATGATCAGTATTAAAATTGTTTAGTTTATTTTGGAAATTTTAATTTAAAATTAATTTTTAAAATTAATAAGATTTTCTTTATATATAAAGAGAGAGAGATAGAGAGATAGATAAATAGATAGAGATTGAATTAAAATTTCTAACTCTTTGTTTAATCCAAATCTATTTTTAATTTAAAATCTTCGTTTAAAAACATTTTTTTCGGTAAATTTTATCGAAAAATATTGTTGAAATTATTTTTAATGTGCTTAATTTGGAATGAATTTCAAAACAAATTTGTTGGCATTAAATTAAATAATTCTCAATAAAAAAATGAATCATCATTCTTACTTAATTTTACATCTATTTTGAGGTTTGATAAATTTTTTTGTAATCTGAAATTCTCTTTATCTTTAATATAATTAAATTATTAAACGTAATAACAAATAAAAAAATTCAATACAGAGCACTCTCTTTTTTTAAATTTTTTTAGATATAACAAGAAGATAGGATAAGACAAAATAGGATAAAGGACTTAATAGTTTGGACATGAGACTTATTAGATTGGACAAGGGACTTATTGGAATCACTATCATGTCTTAAATTTCAACAAAATAATAAGTTAGGGAAAACTAATTTAAATTGTAAAATTGGTGTTTATATTTCTTTAAACATTTCTAATGTTTTCTGTCTCATACAATGTGTGCAAAAAAAAGTGAAATTTGCAGTTATCATTCATTTTGAAAGCATTTTTGTATTTAAAGTGCTGTCTTGCATATCATTTGATTCACTGATAAAACAGTGATAAACAGTGATGTTTATATTTTATTTTTCAGATAATAATAAGTACATTTTGATAAAGTTATATTTTGAATTTCATAGAATGGTAGAGTGTAGAATAGCAAATGATATTTATGTGATAATGTTAAGACGTTGGTGAAATGTTTTGAAACTTTTTGTTGCGATTGATAAGTTTAAAAAGGATTCAAAGCATGAGAAATTCTGTAATTTTCTTTGAGCTTTTCATTTTAAACCAAATAATGAAGGAATGAATTTGATATTTTTATTTAAAAAGGCTATTTTCCCCTGAAAATGCCATTTTGAAGGTCAGATTCATTTCAATCACATAACAATGCGCCTTGGTCCCTTTCAGAATAGTGTGGGCCATTCCTTTGATGCCCCATTTACAGTGGAGCCGTCCAGTCAACGCAAAAGGAGGTTCGCAGCATCTAGTGTTGCAGAGAGCGGGTCATTACTGTTCATTGCGTGGGCCTTTTATCTCCAGAAAGGGGCATTACAGGCCTGTAATCGGCAGTCAGGCTCTGTTTTCGACCATTATCCCATTCCGGTCCTTAAATGGAGTCACGTACTTTTAAGTCGAAAGGTCGATTCGCAGCAATCTGCTTTATCAAAATAATTGCCTGTCTTTACAAGCTACAACTTTTAGGGGTTGTACCTATTAATACTTTTCTTCGTTGATTTGTTTCTATAATTCATGGCGATCTTAATTATAGTAGATGTGGTTAGCGCTTTATTGTAACAAAATCTATTGAGCCCACACGTCACTAACAATATACCACTCTGGTATATTGGACGTAAAAGTATTGGTGGTTCTGTAAGCTCTGGGGGGCCAATACGCCACTCACTAGACTGCTTCAAGCAACTAATACTTTGGGGCATATAAGCTTCATGTCGTCACGTTTCAACCAATTTATATGAGAAATAGGCATATGAGCTTCATATTAGCAAATTTCAACCCCCAAACTAATGCATCAACCCCCAGATAGCTTTAAGTCCACAAATACTTTTAAGCATATGAGCTTCATGTTATCAGATTTCAATCCCCAGCCTAATTCATCAACCACCAGATTGCTTTAAGCCCACCAAAACTTTTAATATAAATGTTTTGTTCAATTGGCTTTTGAGACTGTGTTCCCCATGTTCTTCTGCCCAATGGGCCAGCCCTAATGTTGATCAACCTCACCAATTCTTTCAGGATAGAAACTTTCTGTTCATTTGGCTTTTCGGATTTCAACTGAACTCCCCAACTTCTGATGTCCAATGTGTTACTACCAAATTGATCACGCCCTCCAATACTTTTAGGCATATAAACTTTCTTTTCATTTTACTTAACTGATTTCAACTGAGCTCCCTAAGTATAGATGCCACTACATTGTCTAAAATGTTTGTGAACTAATAATGTTTATGTATTGAATCCTGAAATAATAATAAAATAATGTTAGAGCAATAAAAAGTTATTTAAGTCTACCATGAAATAAACTAAGCAGTAAAAGATTTAATGAGTCAAAGGTATTAAATAATATCAAGCAACACTCCAATCTGTGCTTTAATATTAAGTCTAACTTTAATATTATACCAGTCTAAGTTTAATATTAAGGTCACAAAGACACTAATGTCTCTGTGTGAAAAATGGCACAAAATGTGCTGGCATCAAATCTTTTATTTTCATGACACTCAAGATAACTCTCCCAGGCATATCGCGAGTAAACAGATAAATGAACCAACGTGGTGAACATAAAGCAATGCTGAGGGTTTATTCTAAAACTGCAATACTTTTATACTGGTTTCCCCTCTTAGAGTTGCTTTTGGAAAGTATATTGAACAATAATATTGCTGAAACAAAAATTAACTACTTTAATAAATGAATATTATTTGTATGTGTTTTTTTCTACATGCATCTGGAATTATATGAGAAGGAACATTCTGTGATTTTTTTACCATAGTAATAATCATCTCGATTGTCATTTGGATAGATAAAAAATTAGCAGCAATCTGTACTTGAAAAACAGATTTTACCTGTTAGTGTTACAATAGTTACAATTTAGACAATTTGCGTGTTACGGTTACAATTTAAACAATTTACATGTTAACACCAATTTTTTAGGGATATTGCATACGTTTGGTAACAATTATTCTATGCGATTTCATATTGTTTTGGAATCGATGGCCTTCAATATACAAAAAGATAGATGTTGTTTATTTCGTATGATCGCTATTATTGACTAATCGTTATTTCTTTCAAAATGAGTAGAAATGAAAAGATTTTTAATCCTAATAGTAGCACAACGTGACACAGGCGGATGTCGAAAAGTTCAGATAAATCAGAGTTTTGATTGTAATCCGCATCCGATTCCAATTAGAATGACTTAATTTGAGCAAATTGAATTCGATAATACAAAATAAACCAGAATAAAAACTTATTATCAACAAACCCTATTTTCAGTTTTAATGAAAAAACTAGATTTAAAACAAGACCGTATTTTAAAAAAAGCAAATTTATTAAAGGGTATAAAAATATACATATATAACATTCATTAGACAACATGTAGAATGTTTTTTCAATCATCTTCGATTGATACTATGCAAAATTATCAAATATTGAATCAAGTTATGAAGCATTGGATTGTATACCAAGTTAGAAAACATTGAATTATGTATCAAGTTACGAAACATTAAATCGTATATCAAGTTATAAAACATTGCATTTTTTATCAAGTTATGAAACGTTGAATCATGTATCTATTTTTGAAACAATGAATTATGCATCAAGTTCTGAAGCATTGAATCACGTATCAAATTATGAAGCATTGAATTATGTATCAAGTTAGGAAATATTGAATCAAGTTATGAAGCATTGGATCATGTATCAAGTTATAAAACATTGAATTTTGTATCATGTTTTGAAACATTGAATTACGTATCAAGTTATCAAACATTGAATCATGTATCAAGCTATGAAAATTGAATTATGTATCAAGTTGTGAAAAATTGAATTATATATGAGGTGAATGTTATATTTTTATACATATAAACAAATATAAAATTATTTCTAACAAATTCCTTCTTTGAATAATGCAACACATTTTTACGTGCCAATGTTGCCATTATGGCTGCCATTTTATTCATCTCTGAGTTTTTCACTGCGAATTTTAAAGAGCTGATTTCAAGAATTTGAATACATTTGATGATCTTAATTTATGGCAAAACAAAATTCAAAGCAGCTTTTCCAAACAACATCTTTGTGATCAGCAAAATACTTCACACTACCCACTTATATTTTCTATCGTCTCACATCCAAAGAAAAACAAATCCTTATATTCTTCTGTCCATTAAAAAAGACACCCAGACACACGAGCAAACAAAATATTATTCTCTTGTTAACAAAAATATCCGACAAATGTGTGACAGGAAAGTAATCCCGCCAAATAAAACCAAACATTCTCCCGGGACTCTGAGCAGACAAACAGCAGTTTGCTATTTGCATATTCTTGAGACAGTCACGGATCCCAACACCACGGACGCAGAAGAAAACCTTCGTGTCAAGGAATCTAATATTTTATAAGTGGGTTAGTTATCCTGCAGAAATTGGAGTGGGTGCATCGCTTTCGAAGCACGTTCGGCGATCGATGAGAATCATCAGGGAAATTGTGGAGCCAATTGCAACAGATCCCAACAAGAATAGACAGAGAGTGAATAATAACGAGCCAATGCAATAATAAGAAATATTATTGTCATTTCTTGTCTTTATAATGAAAGAAGTCAATTCTTTCTCTATATTTTTCCTCATATTGAAAGAAGTCACTTCTTTGTAAGTTGATAAGTTTATTCTCACTTATATTTTCTTTTATTGTCACTTATTTTTTTTAATTTTCTTTTATTTTCACCTCTTTCTTTAAATTTTCTTTTATTGTCACTTCTTTTTTTAAATTTTTCTTTTATTCTCACTTATAAAAAAAAGTGACAATAAAAGAAAATATATGGGTTTTTCTTTGTCATTTCCTGCTTTAGAGTTTTCTTTTGTTGTCACTTCTTCCTTTAAATTTTCTTTTATTGTCATTTCTTTCTTTATAGTTTTCTTTTATTGTCACTTATTTCTTTAAGTTTCCTTTTATTGCTACTTCTTCCTTTAAATTTTTCTTTTATTCTCACTTATATTTTCTAACATTATTAATTTTTCTTATATTTTCTAAGTTATTTCTAACAAATTTTTCTTTGAATAATGTAACAAATCTTTTCGTGCCAACGTTGCAATTATTTTGCTACCATTTTATTCATCTCTGACTTTTCCATTGCAAATTTAAAGAGATTCCAAAAACTTTAATATATTTGATTATCCCAATTTATGGCAAAACAAAATTCAATGCAGCTTTTGCAAACAACATCTTTTTGTGATCAGCAAAATACTTCACACTACCCACTTATATTTTTCTATCGTCTCACATCCAAGGAAAAACAAATCCCTATATTCTCCTGTCCATTAAAAAAGACTCCCAGACACATAGAGCAAACAAAATATTGTTCTCTTGTTGACAAAGATATCCGACAAGCGTGTGACAGGAAGCCAAAGTAATCCGACGAAGCAAAACCAAACATGTCTCCCGGGAGGCAAGGCAGACAAACAGCAGTTTGCTATTAGCATATTCTTGAGACAGTCACGGATGCGTCCCTTCCCAACACCAGGGCCGACGCAAAAGAAATCCTCCGTGTCAAGGAATCTAATATTTTATAAGTGGGTTAGTCGTCCTGCACAAATTGGAGTGGGCGCATCGCTTTCGAAGCACGTTCGGCGGTCGATGAGAATCACCAGGGAAAATTGTTGAGCAAATTGCAACACATCGCAAGAAGAATAGACAGAGAGTGAATAGTAATGAGCCAAAGCAATAATAGGAAATATTATTGTCACTTCTTGTCTTTATATTGATAGAAGTCAATTCTTCCTTTATAGTTTTCTTTTATTGTCACTTCTTTCTTTATAGTTTTCTTTTATTGTCACTTCTTTCTTTATAGTTTTCTTTTATTGTCACTTCTTTGTCTCTTCTTTATTTGTCCCTTCTTTTATTGTCACTTCTTTAAATTTTCTTTTATTGTCTCTTCTTTGAAATATCGAATGTATCTAATTATAAAACAAAATTTCATATCAAATTATTAAACGTTGAATCATGTATCAATTTATGAAACATTGAATCATGTATCAAGTTATGAAGCATTGAATTTTGTATCAAGTTTTGAAACATTGAATTATGTAATGTTATGAAACATTGAATTACGTATCAACTTATGAAACATTGAAATATGTATCAAGTTATAAAACATTGAATTATGTATCAAGTTAAAAAACATTGAATTATGTATCAAGTTATAAAACATTGAATTATGTATCAAGTTATAAAACATTGAATTATGTATCAAGTTGTGAAACATTGAATTATATATGAGATAAATGTTATAGTTTTATACATATAAACAAATGTAAAATTATTTCTTACAAATTCTTTCTTTAAATAATGCAACAAATTTTTGTTTACCAATGTTGCAATTATGTTGCTGCCCTTTTATTCATCTCTGACTTCTTCCCTGCTAATTTTAAGGAGCTCATTCCAAGAATTTGAATATGTTTGTTGATCCCAATTTATGGTAAAACAAAATTCAAAGCAGATTTTTCAAACAATATCCTTTGTGATCAGCAAAATATTTCACACTACCCACTTATATTTTCTATCGTCTCGCATCCAAAGAAAAACAAATCCTTATATTCTTCTGTCCATTAAAAAAGACACCCAGACACATAGAGCAAACAAAATATTATTCTCTTGTTGACAAAAATATGCGACAAGTGTGTGACAGGAAGCTAAAGTAATCCGGCGAAACAAAACCAAACACGTCTCCCGGGAAGACGCTAGCGCAGACAAACAGCAGCTTGCTATTAGCATATTCTCGCGACAGTCACGGATGCCACCAGGGACGACGCAAAAGAAATCCTCCGTGTCAAGGAATCTAATATTTTATAAGTGCGCTAGTCGTCGTGCTGAAATTGGAGTGGGCACATCGGTTTCGAAGCACGTTCGGCGATCGATGAGAATCATCAGGGATTTGTTCAGCCAATTGCAACAGATCGCAAGAAGAATATGACAGAGAGTGAATAATAACTAGCCAATGCACTAATAAGAAATATTATTGCCACTTCTTCCTTTAAGGTTTTCTTTTATTGTCACTTCTTTCTTATTTTTCTATTATTTTTACTTATATTTTCTTTTATTGTCACTTCTTTTTTGATATATTCTTTATTGTCATTTCTTTCTTTATATTTTCCTTTATTGTCATTTCCTTTATTCCTTTATTGTCACTTCCTTTATTCCTTTATTGTCATTTCCTTTATTCCTTTATTGTCATTTCCTTTATTCCTTTATTGTCATTTCCTTTATTCCTTTATTGTCATTTTCTTTATATTTTCCTTTATTGAATAATGCATCTAGTTATGAAACATTGAATTACGTATCAACTTATGAGACCTTGAATTATGTATGAGGTCAATGTTATACTTTTATTTATATGAATTAATGTAAAGTTATTTCTCACAAATTCCTTCTTTGAATAATGCAACCCATTTTTTCGTGCCAATGTTGCAATTATGTTTTTGACATTTTATTCATCTCTGACTTCTTCGCTGCGAATTTTAAAGAGCGGATTCTAAGAAATTGAATAAATTTGTTGATCTCAATTTATGGCAAAACAAAATCCAATGCAGCTTTTTCAAACAACATCTTTTATGACCAACAAAATACTTAACACTTATATTTTTCTATCGTCACACATCCAAGAAAAAAACAATCCTTATATTCTTCTGTCCATTAAAAAGACACCCAGACACATAGAGCAAACAAAATATTATTCTCTTGTTGACAAAAATATCCGACATGTGTGTGACAGGAAGCCAAAGTAATCCGACAAAACAAAACAAAACAAAACAAAACATGTCTTCCGGGAAGACGCTAGCGCAGACAAACAGCAGTTTGCTATTAGCATATTCTTGAGACAGTCACGGATGCCACCAGGGACGTTTCAAAAGAAATCCTCCGTGTCAAGGAATCTAATATTTTATAAGTGCGTTACTTGTCCTGCAGAAATTGGAGTGGGCGCATCGCTTTCGAAGCACGTTCGGCGATCGGTGAGAATCATCAGGGAAAATTGTTGAGCAAATTGCAACAGATCGCAAGAAGAATAGACAGAGAGTGAATAGTAAGGAGCTAAAGCAATAATAGGAAATATTATTGCCACTTCTTGTCTTCATATTGAAAGAAGTCACTTCTTTCTTTATAGTTTTCTTTTATTGTCACTTCTTTAAGTTTTCTTTTATTGTCGCTTCTTTTTTTATATTTTCTTTTATTGTCACTTCCTTTTTCATATTTTCTTTCATTGTCACTTCTTTCTTATTTTTCTTTTATTCTCACTTATATATTCTTTTACTGTCACTATTTTTTATATATATTCTTTTGTATCACTTCTTTCTATATATTTTTCTTTTATTGTCAATTTATATTTTCTTTTAATGTCAATTATATTTTCTTTTATTGTCACTATTATTGTTTCGTCTTCCTTTTGTATCAGAAATAACTCTATTTAGAATAGGAAATGTGTTAATAATTCTATAATAAAGTTTTTAAGATATAAATTTTTTTTGACAATCGATCTTTTATAACAGTATTTTTTTAAATTATGTCTTTTCTCTATTTTTCAACTGTTGCAATATTTAGCCCCTTAAAAATCCTTTTATTTTATTTATTTATTTATTTTTATTTTATTTCTTTTTTATTTTTATTTTTTTTGCTATTTCAAATACGATTTTGTTTCAGAATAATTTCCTTGCTAAAACCATAAGTAGTTATGATCAATATATTTTTATCCTGTTTTATATGCTTTCTTATTATAAAAAAAATTAAGTAATTTAATCATTTTGTTGAAACGCTAAAATTGCATCTATCATCTTCGTATTCATCATCAGAACTTTCGAGATAAACCGAGATACATCGTTCCTATTATTATCACTAAAACTGTCTTCACTGTTACTCGTTCTTCAAAAAAATAATAACTAAATGCAAGCGATCATAATCAATAAATAACAAGCAATTCCAGCCAGTCTTTGGGGTACCAAAAAACATCGAGTCAAATTATTGTAAACCTAATAGAACATGAAATCGCAATAGAATGACTGTTACCAGACATACGATAGCTCAAACAAATTCTTATTGTTCATAAAATAATAGGCTGTAACCCAAAATACTCGTTTGAGTCCAGAATTGTAAAGTAATTTTTACACGAGTTTACTCGTGTTCCAGAAAAAAAGTATAAATATTGTTGTTGTTGTTGTTTCTTATCCCACTTGGCTGGCCAAGCCCACGAGCCCATATGGACTCATGATTGAAGGGGAAGGAAGCAGCTTCTGTTGTGATGGAGCACCTGTAGGTAGAAGCCTGACTTTTGCTCCGTGACGCTCTTACAGTCATAGAAGACCGGGACCTACGGCTTAAAGTGGATTCCGAACCACTACAAACATCCATGGCACCGCCGGGATTCGAACCCGAAACCTGTGGCACCGAGCGCCAGAGCGCTAGACACTCGGCCATTCAGGTCCCAAATTTGCCAACGGCACGCAGTGTTCCCAGGTGGTCACCCACCCAAGTACTGACCGCGCCCAATGATGCTTAACTTCGGTGATCTAACGAGAACCGGTATATTCAGCATGGTACGGCCGTTGGCTACAGTATAAATATAAGATACGAATATGCTCGGGATAAAAGTAAAAATATAAGATATGAGTCAGGGAGAATCATTTAAAAGGTTAGTAACCAAAAGGGCAATTAAGATAAAAGAGTAGTTTAGTTATACAAGTAATGATTAATGATTTCATTAAATAAATTATTAATGATTTTTATTTACGCAATAAATTAATTCATATGAGACAGACTTCTTACAATAAACACCAACGCATGCATCGAATGTTCTTGTAAATCATGACAGAATGTCCTTGTAAATATATCGCTTCAATTTTCCATTCACATTATTTACAACATTTAAAACAAAAAGGTAATTTAATTATGTAGGTAAAGAAAAAAACATTTCATTTATGGTAGTATTTCCATCATTTTTTCACATGATCACCAATCACTTATACTAACTTTTGATTCCACCGAACAAAGATTCTGAGACATTCCTTAGGCCTTAGTATACAATACCAATGCCTGAGGATTCCCTCTAACATTGGTGATATTAACGTTTCACAGTCAGAAAAACATCAGAAAGGAGAACGTAAAATCACTGGGTGCATGATCGGGGTAGTAAGAAGGATAATTAAACATTTTCCATTAGAAATTTTAATTCACCTGAATAAACCAATAACCAATAGTACTTCTTCTCTTATTACTGCATTTCCATATATAGCACACAATTTTCAGTGAATTGTTTGCTACATGCGTACTCTCCATAAACCTTCATTAATCTGTAGATTTGGTTTGCCACTCTACGGTAATTTTTTTGCACATTTTAGACTAATTAGACCAGGACCTACAGTTTAACGGGGATTTTGACCAATAACAAACATCCATGTCACCGCCAAGATTCAAACCTGAAGCCTGTGGTACCAAAAGCCACAGCGCTAGCCAATTGTCCATCATAGTGCTTAATCTGTAGGATATATCTAAGCAGACACCGTGTAACAATGAAAAATCAACAATCTCAATTTTTGTTGGGTTGTGATTGGATTTTTCAATTTGCTAGAATAACGTACTGAGGATTGAATAATATTCATGCAATACTAAACAATGTTTTTACTATCCACATCCAATAAATATCTTCTATGGCAGTCCAAAACGTGAAAAAGTCGAAGACTAAATGTGTTTCTTGCGACTGATGGTACACTTACTAAAATGTTATAAACGCCATTAAAGGAAAAAAACTTCGATCTTTTCTTTTATGAAAAAAATATCTCTATTTTTTGTGTGAATTTTTAAGTGTTTTCTGAAACCCTGTATAATAGTCAATGTAATGCGTATATCTAAAATATAAAAACCGTTTTTTTTTTTTTTTTTTTTTTTTTTTTTTTTTTTTTTGTTAAAAATAAAATATAAAAAGTCAACAAAAACATTTTCTGCGATGAATAATGGTTCAACAATATAGGATAAACAATTGAGCAATAAATAATAAATGATAAACAATGCTCAACAATTAAATTTTAATTATTTCCAAATATTTGCAATCCGTTTATCTGAAATACAAAACCCTTTTGTTAAAAATAAAATATTAAAATCAACAAAAAAATCTTCTGAAATAAATAACGGTTGAACAGTAAATGATAAACAATTCAACAATAAACAATAAAGGATTAACAATGCTCAACAATAAATGAATCCATAAAAACTTCACATTTCATTTTCTCCTACCATTGCTTAATTCCCATACATTTTATACATTGTCAGAATGGAGATCCAATGCTAAAATGCAATGGCAAACAAAATATTCTTCTCCAATTCCTAAAAATATCTGCCAACTTCATGACAGAACACTCCAGTAATCTAACAAAACAAATCGAATATGTCTTCGGAGACCGTTCTGAAGAAGCACAGTCAACAACATTTTCAAATTAACATATTCTCGCGACATTCGCGTGTTCACTTTGCTGTTATATATATATATAACACCAAAGAGTTCGTCGTAATCGGTAATCTAATAAATTTATCAGTTGTTTCGCAAGGAATAGTAATGAGATCTTTTTTCGAAACAAGCTTTGCGATCGATTTCATTTTGGAGAAAATTGTTCAGCCATTTTCAACGGTTCTGTTGAAGAATTACGTGGAAGGCGGGAGATTTATTCGAAATATTTTTGTAGCTTCTGTTCTTAAATTAAATTTACATGATCTATGCAGATTAAAAATATATTATTTAATGCATGTTGTAACTTTTCTATTATCGTTGTTAAGTTTTCATCTATAATAAATATGATTCAGTGATTATGTTTGCGAGATTCGAATTCATTGACTGCGTTCAGCCAGTGTTTCGATTCGATTCATTGTAGATATAATTTGCGTCTGTAGCATTTCTATTTAATAGTCAACATGCCTGGTACTAGTTTTCTGGGTTTTATCCCATACGACATGCAACTAAAAGACAGTTATTCATAAGGGTCTTCCCATAATCTCCCTTCTCCAAATTTCAAAAACTATACTGCGAAGATCACAATATGATCTATGAAATGTATTTGTTCTCCATGTAAAAAATGATGTGTGACGTTTTAATGCAATGTAAAACCTTATTTTTGTTAAAAAATAGTATAGTATAGAAATCAACAAAAAATAATTTTTGCGATAAATAATGGTTCGACAATAAATGATAAACAATTCTTAACAATTAAGTTTTAACCGCTTTCAAATATTCGAAGTCCGTATTTCTAAAATGTAAAACCCTTTTGTTAAAAATAAAATATAAAAATCAACAAAAAAAATTGTTTGCTATAAATAATGATTCATCAGTAAATGATAAACAATTCAACAATAGACAATAGAGGATAAACAACGCTCAACAATAAATGAATCCAAAAAAACTTTCATTTTCTCCTGCCATTGCTTAATTCCCATACATTTTATACATTGTCAGAATGGAGATTCAATGCTGAAACACAATGGCAAACAAAATATTCTTCTCCAATTCATAAAAATATCTGACAACTTCGTGACAGAACACTCCGGTAATCTAACAAAACAAATCGAATATGTCTTCCGAGACCGTTCTGAAGAAGCACAGTCAACAACATTTTCAAATTAGCATATTCTCGCGACACTCGCGTGTTCTCTTTTGCTGTTATATATATATATAATACCAAAGAGTTCGTCGTAATCGGTAATCTAATAAATTTATCAGTTGTTTCGCAAGGAATAGTAATGACATCTTTTTTTCGAAACACGCTTTGCGATCGATTTCATCATGGAGAAAATTGTTCAGCCATTTTCAACGGTTCTGTTGAAGAATTATTTGTAAGGCGGAAAATTTATTCGGAATATTTTTGTAGTTTCTTCGTTTAAATTAGAAATGACAAGCTCTATGCAAAATGAAAAACGCATTATTTAATGTATGTTGTAACTTTTCTATTATCGTTGTTAAGTTTTCATCTATAATAAATATGGTTCAGTGATAATGTTCTGCAAGATTCGAATTCAATGACTGCGTTCAGTTAAAGATTCGATTCGTTGAAGGAGTAATTTGAGATAGATTAAATCTGTAGCATTTCTATTTAATAGTAAACATGTCTGGTACTAGTTTTTATCCTATGTGTGATCTTTTAATGCAATGTAATGTATATTCTTAAAGTAAAAAACATATATACTGATCAAAATGTTGCTTTCCAAGTTCCACAATTAATTATACTCTTCAAATCATAGTTTAGTTTAACATAACACCAAAAGTTCTCCATGTAAAAAATGAGCTGTGGGATGTTTTAATGCAATGTAATGTATGTTCTTGATGAAAAAAACATGCATACTGATAAAAATGTTGCTTTTCACTTTTTTTTTTCAAATGTTACTTTTCACAGGCAATTATGCTGTTTAAACAACATAAGTGATTGTTTAACATAAGTTAACATATAACATATGATTATTCCAACATATGTAATATTCAAATATAACTATCAATTGCTTATCAATATAACTGTTAATCTTAGTCAATGAAAATTTTTATTTTTTTTTTATTTTAAAATAAAGCATTATTTTATACATATTGTTTTTATAAAAAATTGCTAGCAAATATACTTTTTATTCATCAAGGACTTGATTTTCTAGTAAGTATGTGTTACTTAATCACAGATACTTAGTACTTTATAAGAGATGAATAATTGAAAATTTTCATAAAAGTATATATGTGTGTCTAATCCTTAGTGTTCTGCTTGCTGTGAGGGGCGGGCATCCCATGAATAATCTACTCATGGATGGAGGGAAAGGGGCAGCTTCTGTTGTGATGGAGCACTCGTAAATAGAAGTCTGGCTGGTTCCGTGACGCTGAAGAAGGGTAGTGTCTTCCGGGAAGATTTTTAAGGGGAACTATATTTGCACTACATTAGGGAAACCGCATTTGTATTTTGAAGAAAACCCAGGAAACTCCCACTAGGTAGTGCAACTCTCTAGGTAAGATGCTGAGCATCCCAAACGCCATCGAGGCTCCTCGTTTTTTGAAACAGTGTCCACAACAAAGTCGTCAGTGGATTGAATCTCTGCCCTAATGCTTACCAGCGGCTCACGCTGCCACTGAGCCGCAAGTCAGGAAAAGTATATTGTATATGTATCACATAAATCAACTCCTATTTGTTTTATAATTGGGGGAAACCAATTAATTTTTTCCTTTAATTAATTCACTGACAGTAAATCACATTATCAAATTGGATATAAATCTGTCATGCTAATAAATATTCTAATTAATCATAAATTTTGTTTTAAGTATTTATGTGTGAGCAATTTTAATTTTTAAGGATTTGCTATATATTTCTACCTTTCACCACAAAAGGAAGTGAAAAGGCAAGTGTTTAACAAATGGGGCATCATGGAGTCAAATCTTGAGATTGAATCCAATTTTTAAAATGGAAAATGAATAACTTTTTTTTTAAATTTATAAATTTTAAATAAACGAGGCTTATTCTCTTTATAATTCCATAAAATATTTGCAATTTAATGATCTTGTGTGCAATTATTTAATAATTGACTATCACCAGTCATATAGGAGAAATAATTAGCTTTCAACAAATCAGCTGGCGCAAGTGATGGCCAAACACTTCGTTAACTATTGGATTTGCAAGGGCCATTTTAAGGCTTCCTGGCGTCTGAATAACCCACCGTTAATGACTATTAATGAGTTAGGAGGCAATGAACTTTCCAAAGATAGTTATGGAGCCCCTTTCTACATTAATGAACTTTTACTGACGAACATAATCTAAGGCAATTGACTTTCACAGATATACGAACGACCTTATACAAAGATAAGTCTCCTCATAATAGAAACCCCAAACTCCTCTTATCACAAAGCATTTTTTGTTAGCATTTCAGCGTCAAAAAGGATTCATCAAAACACAAGAGTATATTAAAAAACAATTTTGGAAATATTTTTACAAACTTCATTTACTATTAAAATTATTTGGAAATAGTTTTCATTTCTCGAAAAGCAAGTCTTAATTTTTTAATGGGTAATCCATCTGTTAAATTAAAGTTAATAATCTGTTAAATAAAGTTTGTTATTTGTTAATTGAATAAAGTTTCTGTTTAAATTTTCAGCTAAATCTCTCACCATGCAAAGTTTAAATCTCTTTGAAACTCCACGTTAAACGGAATCCACGGAATCTACGTTAAACTGTATATACCTAGCATAAAGTGTGCACAAAATGAGCGTTGAGTGATAAACTAAACCTTCATCTATTTAAATTTTCCCACTGAATCTCTTGCACTCATACAGATATTAAACCTATTTAAAGCTCATCACTGAACCTTTTTATGAATTTAAAAAATATTAATAATTTTGGCTTTTATATTAATTTTGCTTGTGTTAGAGTGGTTTCAAGTTTGAATTTTTTACTCGTCGTTAGTATTCGTTAGTATTTTATTATTATTCGGTCCAACTAATTTCCAAATCTGTTATCAATAATGTTGTTGTGGCTGTGTCTAATTTTCAGTGTCCTGCAGTGCGGGACGGACATCCCAGGAACTTGTGCTCAAGGATGGAGGGAGAGGAGCAGCTGCTGTTGTGATGGAGCACCCGTTGGTAGAAGTCTCACTTGGCTCCGTGTCACTGAAGAGAGAGGGCAGTGCCTTCTGGGAGGACTATTAGGGGGAAGTACCCGGCACTTGTGTATCATATGGGAGAAAACCTTGTAAACTCCTTTCGGGTAGTCCGACTCAAGAGGCAAGATGTTGAACATCACAAACGCTATCAAGTCTTCTCGTTTTAGAAACAGTGTCTACAACAATGTCACCAGCGAATGGAACCTCAGCCTCTAATGCTCACCAGCGTCTCACGTTGCCACTGAACCACGAGTCGGGCATTGTCAATTATTAGGGATTTATTAATAAAATAAAAAAATGATTGAACCAATACCAGTGAGTCCCAGTTGATGATATTACGCTACAATCATCTACTTGTTAGTAAAGCCCCCTCCCTTAATAACGTGTATAGGATTTTTGTTAAGACAAATTTAATAGTTCATTCATGTCCAATTAATTTTATTGATACTTAATATGTTAAAACAAGAGCACAAAGTATTCACAACCTTAAAATGCATCACATATTACAACAAATCTTTGACAATATCTAAAATGCCAATAAAACTTTTATTTATCTACAAAGAAAAGATATCCATACAAAATCATCAATACTTCAGTTTTCTGAAAAAATGCTTTTATATCCTATTAAACAGAAAAACTTTTTAACCAGAATAATTTCTTAAAAAACTAAAAAATGAAAAGACATTTCTGCAAATGTTCGATTTGAGTCCTCTACCACAAAAATCAGTATCAATTCCTCAGGGCGCAATCGAAGACGGCATCTCTTTAATACACCAAAAGGAATGTCAGGAAGAATTGGGTCAATGAATGCATGTTCGAATCGATCGAACATTCCAAGCTGCAAAACCCCTTCTCCTCCCCCATACTAACTCGTCAACCCCCTCAATGGAGTGAATCTGCAATGACGAACTGAATATCAGAAAGGTGTACACAGAATGCCATTTAATCTGACTATGCATATCACACAAGTAGCATGAGCCGGTAGGTGGCGCCGTGGACTCATTATGCATTCTCGTTTCACGCCAAGGATTTTCCCGCTGGAAAAAAAAAAGTTTCTTCGTCTTTCGGAAGAGAAGTTCTGTCTCGAAGGACTGGAACCGTAAAAATTGGAAGGGTTCTGGTTTGGATGCAGGAGGTTATTATAAAGGATAGCTTAAGAACTTTTTTTTTGGGGGAAGCTTTGTTTCTAGTTGGGAAAATAAAAGCGAGGGCGAGGAATGAGGGAAATAAAATATTCGTGTGCAACTGTCTTTTAGGACAGAAAGCATTAAACCATTGTGAATCTTGTTGGTAAAAAAAATGTTTTGGCTTAATTTTTGTTACTTTTGGGTTGCATTTAAGCATGAAACTTTTAGTTAATTTGAATATTTCGTGACTATAGTAAATGTATAAAATAAGCGCGATAATAGGCCTAGTATTATAAAATTACATGAGGAATGAAAAATAAGGTATTTATTTTTGTAAAAATATTCTTAATTATTTATGTTATTGTTGTTGTGACTAATCCTCAGTGTCCTGCAGAGCGGGACTTACACTCCATGGGCAGTCTACTTAAGGATGGCGGGAAAGTGAGTAGCTTCTATAGTGATGGAGGACTTGTAGGTAGAAGTCTGACTTGGCTCCGAGTCGGTGAAGAAGTAGTGCAGGATCTTCCTGGAGATCTTTTAGGGGGAACTACCTAATACTTGCGTATTGTATGGGAGAAAAACTCAGAAAACTCCCTGCCAGGTAGTCTTACTCACGGGGCAAGATGCTGAACATCGCAAACACCATTGAGACTAAACGTTATTTGAAACCGCGTCTACAACAATGCCGCCAACGAACTGAACCTCACCCCTAATGATAACCAGAGATGCAAGTTGCCACTGAGCCACGAGTCGGGCATTGTCAATTATTAAGGATTTATTAATAAAAGGAAAAAAGACTAAGCCACTACCAGGAAGTTCCAGTTGAATGCGAAATTTCATTCGACAGTCATCAATTAACCTACTCGTTAGTAAAGCCTCCTCTCCCTTAATAACATGTATAAGATTCTTATTTAAATAAATTTAACAGTTCATTCACGTCCAATTAATTTTATTGATACATATTATATTAAAACAAGAGCACAAAGTATTCACAACCTTAAAATGCATCACATATTACAGCAGTATTTCGACAATATTTAAAATACCAATAAAAATTTGATTTATCAACAGATAGAAAAAAAAATTATCCATGCAAAATCATCAAATGATCAATATTTCAATTTTATTAAAAAAATGCTTTTATATCCTAATAAACAGAAAAACCTTTTAACCAGAAGGATTTCTGAAAAAAAAAAAAAAAAAAAAAAGTCATTTCTGCAAACTTTTGATTTCAGTCCTCTGCCACAAAAATCAGTATTTGACAGAACCCTTCGGGTTGCAATCGAAGACGGCATCTCTTTAATACACCAAAAGGAATGTCAGGACGAATTGGGTCAATGAATGCATGTTCGAATTGATCGAACATTCCAAGCTACAACAATCCCTCCCCCCATACTAAACTCGTCAACCCCCTCTCTATAGAGTGAATCTGCTTAATCTACAATGACGAACTGAATATCAGGAAGGTGTACACAGAATGCAATTTAATCTGACTATGCATATCACACAAGTCGGTAGGTGGCGCTGTGGACTCATTATGCATTCCCGTTTCGCGCCGAGGATTTTTCCGCTGGATAAAAAAAAGTTTCTTTGACTTGCGAAAGAGAAGTTCTGTCTCGAAGGACTGGAACCATAAAAATTGGAAGGGTTCTAGTTCGAATGTAGGAGGTTATTATGAAGGATAGCTTAAGAACTTTTTTGGGAGGGTTTGTTTCTAGTTGGGAAAATAAAAGCGATGCCGAGGAATGAGAGAAATAAATAAGATATTCGTGTGCATCTGTCTTTTAGGGCAAAAAGCATTAAAACAGTGGGAATCTGGTTGGTAAAAAAGAATGTTTTTGCTTAATTTTTGTTACTTTTGGGGTTGGATTTAAGCATGAAATTTTTAGTTAATTTGAATATTTCGTGACCATGGTAAATGTTTAAAATATGTGTGCTAATAAGCCTAGTATTATAAAATTGTATGTAAAGTGAAAAATAAGAGTTTTATTTTTGTAAAAAATATTCATATTTATTCATGTTGTTGTTGTTGCGACTAATCCTCAGGGTCCTGCAGCGCGAGACCTACATGAGTAGCCTACAATGAGTTACCCATGAGTAATCTACTCATGGATGGAGTGAAAGGGGGCAGCTTCTGTTGTGAGGGAGGGAGCGTCCGTAGATAAAAGTCAGACTCTGCTCCGTGACGCTGAAGAAGGAGGGCAGTGCCTTCGGGGAGGTCTTTTAGGTGGAACTACCATGCATGTGCGTTTCATTTGGGAGAAAACCCGGAAAACTCCCACCATTAAGTTGGACTCACGCGGCAAAATACTGATAATAACAAACGGCATCGAGTCTCCACGTTTTTTGAAACACTGCCTACAACAATTTAGTCAGAGGATTGAATCACAGCTCTAATACTCACCAGTGACTCATGGTACCACTGAGCCACAAGTCGGCCATTCATTTTAATTTCATCATCATCATTCAATTCCTTCTATTATCTCACACTCTCCCTATATATATCTTGTTCACATTTTCAGTCGTTCATAAAATACTTTTTATTCATCCACTCAAGTTCAATTACATTTTTTTTTGAACTTGTAGTGGATGACACTTGTGTTAATATAGTTTTTTTTCAAATATTGATCCATTAATTAAATTTAATTAATTAATTCTATTTTTTTTTTTACATTTAAGTTGCATATATCTACCAATAGATAGCGCCAGATAAATTTTAAAAAAATGAATGAAAATTATTTATAAAGGATATAGGAAAAGGATAAAGGATATTCTGCAATAGAGAGTGAAAAAAAAAAAGTAGGAATTGACTTTAAAATTTTTTTTATATTACTTGTTTCCCCATCACTTCACTAGCCTTAGAGAAGAAACCGTCGAATGTTACTTCAAAATTTCGTCTAATGCTGCAGTACTGCAACGGGAAGACATCGAAGGATTAAACTCAATCGGGGAAAAGGAATGCACAGTAACATTTGCTCGAATAGCCCACAAAATCAGGGATCATGCAGCCAAACGGAAGTTTCTTACGGAACATATCAACGTATTGAGAAGAATGCAGTGTATTACAATCTGACATGCTGTTGTTGTTTCTTATCCCACTTGGCTGGCCAAGCCCAAGCCCATACGTACTCATGATTGAAGGGGGAGGAAGCAGCTTCTGTTGTGATGGAGCACCCGTAGGTAGAAGTCTGACTTTGGCTCCGTGACGCTCTTGCAGTCATAGGAGACCGGGAACTACGGCTTAAAGTGGATTCCGAACCACTACACACATCCATGACACCGCCGGGATTCGAACCCGAAACCTGTAGCACCGAGCGCTAGACACTCGGCCATTCAGGTCCCAAATTTGTGAATGCCAACGGCGCGCGGTGTTCCCAGGTGGTCACCCACCCAAGTACTGACCGCGCCCAATGATGCTTGACTTCGGTGATCTAACGAGAACCGCTATATTCAGCATGGTATGGCCGTTGGCTTGACATATTGTAATCAACATCAGCTGAAATGCCATGCGTACAAAGAGAAAGCTGAACAGTGAATAGCAAGAAATTTGTATTTTGAATAGCGACTGGAGTTTGAAGCACGTAACTGATAGAAAAGACATTTTGTATCAAGAAATTTTAAAATTATGAGACATGGTTCAATCTGAATGGTTATGTGAATAGCTAGATCACACCTATATAGGCAATCACAACCCCACATGTGATGTGAGGTTTATTCGGAGGGGATTGGGGGTGACAATGATTGCCAAGGAAGGCATATCCAGTTCCAGTAAGTCAGTACATCAGCCCACACGAAATTCAATGAAGTCAATTTTCGAAAACAAGGGATTTCTAAAGACAATGGCCTCGAAGATCACCAAATCTAGCATAGCCAACCTTCTTGTGTAATTATTTAAATCAGAATGTATATGTAAATAATCACAACACTCACGAAAAATTTTGAAATAACAAAGTGAATGTTATTCCACAAGACATGCTACAACGCGTTTTTACCAATATGTATCTACAAGATAATTTATATAAACAGGATAATGGTTTCACGCTTTAACGATTTATTATGATTTTATTTATACAACATATTTGAACCCTAATTACAAGTGAGTACTTTCATTTATGAAAAATTATTGGTGAATTAGTAACTATAAGTGTTAATATGATAGTCATTGTAATTTATTAAATCATGAGACTGAAAAATCCAATTTCTCTCCTGTATGTAACTAAAAACTAAAATTTAATTTTAATTAGTTCAACGTTAAATAAATAAAATTCTAATTAGTTCATCGTTAAATAAATAAAATTTTACTTAGTTCATCGCTAAATAAACAAAATTTAATTAGTTTAAACATAAGTAAATAAAATTCTAATTTCCATAATAAATTCAATTTTTTTTAACTACACAAGTATTTAACAACGTTTATGTATGAAATTTATATTATAGATTGCTTTTCTCTAGGTTTGTTGGGTTTTTTTCTGTATTTTACATTTTAATGTACATTAATAATTTTTTCCTAACATGGCTTCCCAAAGTAGTTCCCTAAAGCTGATATTGTATATGCTGATAAACTTTAAAAAATGAATTTTAATTTTTCTGACGTATTAATTAGTTCAATATTAAATAAATACAATTTTAATTAGTTCATCGTTAAATAAAAAAAATTATAATTAATTCATCTTTAAGGAAATAAAATTTTAACCAGTTCATCGTTAAAGAAATAAAATTTTACTTAGGTCATCGTTAAATAAATAAAATTCTAATTAGTTCATCGCTAAATAAATAAAATTCAAAAATGAATTTTTAAAAATTTCAGACTTATATAGAACAGATAAAATAATTAAAAAAAATTAAATAAATAAATGAAAATAAAACTATGAAAATATTTAAAATTTTCTGATTCATAGTAACTTTTCGAAGAATATACCAAAGTGATGTTCGAAATAAATAACTCTCTGAAGCTGAAAATAAAATACACTTTCAATAAACCATTTTCAGCGGTCAACGGCTGCCCAACCAACTTTGACGTTGGAAAAAATGAAATATTTTCTCGCCAAATCCCCTAAAAGCGTCCAACTTTTTAGAATTCATTTCACAGCCCTGATTTCTTCTGGCCATCTAATACGTGTCTCAGGTATGGAGAGCATCGGGATCGATGAGAATCTTGACACTGGGGGGCGTTTTGTTTTGGCGCCAGACGTGGCGAAGGGGCCAATCGGAGGACGTGATTTTTCATTCCGGAAGGGCTGAAAGATTCGGGTCAAATGTGTTTTGAAATATTGCATGGCGAGATTCGAGATGTAACTTGCACGCTTATAAAAACAAGTAATATAAAAAAAAAATTTTAAGTCAGTTCCTACTTTTTTTTCACTCTATTGCAAGAAGTCCTTTATAAATAATTTTCATTCATTTTTTTAAGTTTATCTGGCGCCATCTATTGGTAGATACATGCAACTTAAATCTAAAAAAAACTAAAATTAATGAATTAAATTTAATAAAGGAATTAATATTTGAAAAAAACTGTATTAACATCACGTGTCACCCACTACAAGTTCAAAAAAAATGTATTTGAACTTGAGTGGATGAACGAAAAGTATTTCATGAACGATTGAAAATGTGAACAAGATATATATAGGGAGAGTGCGAGCTAATAGAAGGAATTGAAAAAAAAATAAATGTGTTGCAAGTTTCTGAGGATGAGAATGTATTTTACTTTAAAGATTTCCTATTGGAGATATATTTTTTCTTAATCAATATATACTAGATAATGGGTCAGTCATATAGCAAATAAAGTTCCTTGGCTGATATTGAATAAGAACACCTTATAATTCTACTAGCTTTCGTTTAACGTAGAATACGTTTTCTTAATTAATGGCATGTTTGAAAGAAGCAACCAAAGCAATGTTCTTATTTTTAATCACAGAAAAGTTTTAAATGCGTATTATCATCTACAATCAAAATTATTATCAATATTTTAATTAATTAATTTAAATTTAAATTAATTTAATCAATTAATTTAATTTAATTAATTGATAATTTAACTTGTTTTAATTAATTGAAAACCACGCTTGATATGCAGGAAATAATGCATAAAATTAATTTATAATGTATGCAAGAAGTGGGAAAAACATTGATATCAATGTTTTTTTTTCTTGATATTATATCATTAAAAATCATTGAATCTGATCTAGAAAATTTGCAATCTGTATTTATTTTTTATAATTGTTCTTAATTGAAATAACATGCGAAATGAAATTTAAGATTATTAGGCCTAGATGGTGTTTTACTTTATCACTTCTTCTTCATGGCTCAACTGCTACTGGCAGATTTTAAAACAGGAGATATTTTCTTTTAATGGGGTAGGGTAGGGTTGTCAGCTCTACACCTAAAGCTCTACAGTCATATTAGACCGTTACCTACGGTTTAAAGGGGATTCCGAGCCCTGCAAACATTCATGGCACCGCCAGGTCTCGTATCCGAAACCTGTGACGGCCGAGCGCCAGAGAGCTAATCTTTTTATTACTGGTTATGTTAAATGTTTTTTCTCTTACTTTCCCGTGAACCACAAACGTGTGATATTAAGAATACATCTTCTTCCTTTCTCTTTAGAGATATTTATCCTGGGTATGGTAGTACACTGAAAATGCTGAAACTTCTACAGCTATGACATATTTATGGAAAAAAAATTTATCTAAAAAAAAAAAAAAAAGCATTCTGTATATCACTCATTTTCTGCCCTTGGCAAAGTACAATAATTGAATTTATAGAAATTTAATCTTCACACAATTTTTTCATTAAATTATTACAATTATTATAGTTAAATTGCGAGTAATTTTTTTTTTCCTAATGCAGCTGGCAAATACTTAGACTGTTATATTTATTCCATAACCAAGGTCTGCACTGACGTTACTCATGTAACACTACTCAGGGGACACGTGTAGTTTAAAGATATAATACGGACGCAAGTAACACTACCCCCTCTAGGTTTAAAGGGGATTCCAAACCACTACAAACATCCATGGCACCGCAGGAATCGAACCCGAAACATATGTTAACTAGCGCCAGAGTGCTAGCCAATCGGCCATCGGGCCCCAAAATTGCGAGTAATAATCAAAGGAAATATTACTAATTACTTAATAAATAATAATATTTATTTATCTTAGAAAATAAAACAGTGTTCAGAATATTATATAATTATACAACAAACAACACAAACTTTTGCAATTTATTTAATTTTTAAAATTATTTTACCACATAAAAGGGGAATGATGGGCGATAAATTTAAACTTCCCCTTAAGAATTCCAGAAGTACCTACTTAACTATTCGGAAGATTAATTCGACTTTTGAGTAAAGTTGAACACGACTTCTTGTACACAATAAAACTGGAGTGAAATCTTGCGGTTAAAGATTTTGAAAACTTAAAAGGATCCCTTGAAAGAACTTCAAAGGGAAAACTGAAAGGATTTATTTAAAAAGTTATTTCATCTTATTTGCTTTTCAAGTGCCACAATCCATTCGAGCCTCATTCATTATCACTTGCAAACGCGCACAAGAATTAATGTCTCAACGGACTCGTTAATTAAATCTCAACTGATATTGAAAGGGTAAATATTTGAAGTAAGAAGATAAAAATAGTTCTTACAAAAAAAAAAAAAATCGCTTCTTTAAATCAAGGATAATTCATAAACGCTTTTTTTTTTTTTTTTTTTTTTTTAATAATGTTTTATTAATTGCATATTATCTAAGTCAAACAAAATGGAAACAGATTTGAGATTTATTTGGAAATTAAAAGCGATCCTTTTTGCAATTAAAAATTCAATAATTTATTAATATTTGATTAACTGCAAAATTTATTATAAATAAATATTTAGCATGCTGGGAATAATCGATAAAATCAATTTATAATAAATTAAAATACTAAAAGAAATCAAAAATATTCAGGCAATTTATCACTTAAAATATAAGCATTTTTTAGCATAAGTTTGTTTTTAAATACAGAAAAACAATTCAAACTTTTCTTTCCATATCACTACAGGAAATAAAAAAAACATAATTATAAATATGTAAATCCTTCAAAAAAATATGCCAGATTGAATAATTGTTAAGATTAAATTAGTTCTAAAATAAGGTAAGACTACTTTAATCTATATTTCAAATTTAAAAATTACTATGCTTTATCACATCAGTAATTTTTAAATTCTTATACGTTCAAATATTTTATGAAACTTAGTATTTTTTATTGATAAATAAAGGGCAATCTGAAAACTATTACAAACGTCGATCTATTTAATTTTCAAACTATATAATACTTTAAAAATTCCAAAGCAGCCAAATTCTATTTCCCAAAATATATATTTCTCAGAAATGATTTAGGGTAAAATCTATATTTCAGGGATACATTTCCTGGATCTCGTCTTACACATTTTTATTCCTTCCGGTTACAAAAAGTAAAAAAAAGAATGCATTTTCCTTCGAAAGAATTCTGAGGAATTTTACTTGATAGCAAACATCTTCTTCCGCCATTTTTTTTTCTTTGCATCTCTTGCTCGAAACATTACTCCAGTCGAATGTGTTGAAGTGGCAACACAGATCCGAACAGCAAAACGAAATCGTGCTGTTGCCACGAAACGATTATTCATATTTCATTACGTAAAAAGGTAAAATGGAAGTCGAAAAATCTGGCCTTTATTCGAACTAGAATGTAAAAGGGTGGAATTACAGAATGCCTACTTTTCGAAATGGAAACGTGATTCGTCAACAGTGAAAACATCAAGTATTATGCTGAATCGGTAATAAATCCCTTCATACAAGAGGCTGAATTTGAAATTTTGATAGCAAAATGTCTCAAAAGTTGGAAGAATAGAAATCGGATACCATTATTCGACATTAAAAAACGATAATATTCTATGCTATTCGTGCTTGGATTATGCTTTCCACCCTGGGTATTTCCAGTACTATCATTGTTTCAAAACAATATGACATTTTCGAATGCACATTACAATATCCAACTATTTCCAAGAAATCATGGAAATGGAATACTTTTTATAAAAGCTTTGTATGGTGCATTTTATATTAGTTTCATTTTGAAAATGATGGTGAGAAAGATTTTAGAACTTACCAAACTTTTCAAAGAAAATTTATCTACCCAACAAAAATTTCCGTTTTGAATTCATTTAAATAGAAAACATAAATTAAAATTTTCTGTTTACGATATATTAAAATTCCAGATTTAATAATACGTAGAATAAATTTGTTCTAATAAAATATTACTTCAATCTATATGTTAAATTCAAAATTGATTATGATTAAAATATAGAAAAATACTTCAACCTTTTTTCCATGCTAATACAGTAAATAAAAAAACGGAATTACTCATATATAAATCCTTAAAAAACAATGTTATTACTTTAGGTATGATGACGGAATATGATTTGAAGTATTATAATTTCAAACAAAATTTGTATACCCACCCCCCAAAAAAAAAAAAAATCACTTAATTAGAAAATATAAATTAACGTTTTTTTGTTTAAAATATATTAAGATGCAAGATAGGGACAATTGTTTAGAAGGAATTAGTTATAAAATAAGCTAAGACTACTTAAATCTTCATGTTAAATTTAAAATTTATTATACTTAACCACATCAGTACTTTTGAAATTTTTGTACATCCAAATATTTTATGAAAGACAATCTGAAAACTATTGCAAATGTCGATCTATTTAATTCTCATACTATATAATACTTTAAAAATTCCAAAACAGCCAAATTCTATTTTTCCAAAATATATATTTCTCAGAAAGGTTTTAGGTTAAAAAAAAAGAATCCTTTTTCCTTCGAAAGAATTCTGAGGAATTTTATTCGATAGCAAACAGACTCTTTCGCCATTTTTATTTTTTTTTTATTTTGCATCTCTTGCTCGAAACATTACTCCAGTCGAATGTGTTGAAGTGGCAACACAGAACCGAACAGTAAAACGAAATCGTGCTGTTGCCACGAAACGATTATTCATATTTCATTACGTAAAAAGGTAAAATGGAAGTCGGAAAAATCTGGGCTTTATTCGAACCAGAATGTAAAAGGGTGGAATTACAGAATGCCTACTTTTCGAATTGAAACGTGATTCGTCAACAGTGAAAACATCAAGTATTATGCTGAATCGGTAATAAATCCCTTCATACAAGAGGCTGAATTTGAAATTTTAATAGCAAAATGTCTCAAAAGTTGGAAGAATAGAAATCGGATACCATCATTCGACGTTAAACAACGATAATATTCTATGCTATTCGTGCTTGGATTATGATTTCCACTCTGGATATTTCCAATACTATCATTGTTTCAAAACAATATGACATTTTCGAATGCACATTACAATATATTTCCAAGTATAATGGAAATGGAATACTTTTTAGAAAAGCTTTGTATGGTGCGTTTCATATTAGTTTCATTTTGAAAGTGATGGTGAGAAAGATATTAGAACTTATCAAACAAAATTTATCTACCCAACAAAATTTTCTTTTTGAATTCATTTAAATAGAAAACATAACGTAAAATTTTCTGTTTACGATATATTTAAATACCAGATTTAATAATACGTAGAATAAATTTGTTCTAAAATAAAATATTACTTCAATCTATAAGTTAAATTCAAAATTGCTTATGGTTAAAATATAGAAAAATACTTCAAACTTTTTTCCATACTGATACAGGAAATAAAGAAACAGAATTATCCATATGTAAATCCTTAAAAAACATTATTGACTTCTGTATAAATTTAAGTACGATGAAGGAAGTGTGATTTGAAGTATTATAATTTAAATCAAATATTTGTATAGCGCTTAAAATAAAAAAATCACGTCATCAGAAAAAATAAATTAAAAAAAATATAATAATAAATAAAGATAAATATAAAGATAAATTATATAAAAGAATATTAATAAATAATTAAAGAATAAATTAGGTAATAATAAAGATAAATATAAATTAAATTAGATACGAGATAAGGACAATTGTTTAGAAAGAATTAGTTCTAAAATAAGCTAAGACTACTTTAATCTATATGTTAAATTTATTATACTTAATCACATCAGTAGATTTGAAATTTTTGTACATCCAAATATTTTATGAAAGGCCATATGAAAACTATAATAAATGTCGATCTATTTAATTTTTGCACACAATACTTTAAAAATTTCAATTCAACCAAATTCTATTTTCCAAAATATATATTTCTCAGAAATGTTTTAAGTTAAAATCTATATATTTCAGGGATAAATTTCCTGGATCTCGTCTTACACATTTTTATTCCTTCCGGTTACAAAAAGTAAAAAAAAGAATGCGTTTTCCTTCGAAAGAATTCTGAGGAATTTTACTTGATAGTAAACAGCTTCTTCCGCCATTTTTTTTTCTTTGCATCTCTTGCTCGAAACATTACTCCAGTCGAATGTGTTGAAGTGGCAACACAGAACCGAACAGTAAAACGAAATCGTGCTGTTGCCACGAAACGATTATTCATATTTCATTACGTAAAAAGGTAAAATGGAAGTCGGAAAAATCTTGCCTTTATTCGAAGCGGAATGTAAAAGGGTGGAGTCACAGAATGCCTACTTTTCGAATTGGAAACGTGATTCTTCAACAGTGAAAACATCAAGTATTATGCTGAATCGGTAATAAATCCCTTCCTACAAGAGGCTGATTTTGAAATTTTAATAGCAAAATGTCTCAAAAGTTGGAAGAATAGAAATCGGATGCCATCATTCGACATTAAAAAAAAAGATAATATTCTATGCTATTCGTGCCTGGATTATGTTTTCCACCCTGGATATTTCCAGTACTATCATTGTTTGAAAACAATATGGCAATTTCCAATACACATTACAATACATTTCTAAGTATAATGGAAATGGAATACTTTTTATAAAAGCTTTGTATGGTGCATTTTATATTATTTTCATTTTGAAAGTGATAGTGAGAAAGATTTTATAACTTATCAAACTTTTCAAACAAAATTTATCTACCGAACAAAAATTTCCCTTTTGAATTCATTTAAATAGAAACATAAATTAAAATTTTCTGTTTACGATATATTAAAATACCTGATTTAATAATACGTAGAATAAATTTGTTCTAAAATAAAATATTACTTCAATCTATATGTTAAATTCAAAATTGATTATGATTAAAATATAGAAAAATACTTTTTTTTTCAATACCAGTACAGGAAATAAAAAACAGAATTACTCATATGTAAATCCTTAAAAAAGATGTGATTTCTGTATAACTTTAAGTATTATGAAGGAAGTGTGATTTGAAGTATTGTAATTTCAAACAAACATTTGTATAGCCCCGCCCCCCGCCCTTAAAAAAAATCACTTAATTAGAAAATATAAATTTAAGTTTTTTATTTAAAATATATTAAGATACGAGATAGGGACAATTGTTTAGAAGGAAATAGTTCTAAAATAAGCTAAGACTACTTTAATCTATATGGTAAATTTATTATACTTAATCACACCAGTAGTTTTGAAATTTTTGTACATCCAAATGTTTTCTGAAAGGCAATCTGGAACTAATACAAACGTCGATCTATGTAATTTTCAAACTATATAATACTTTAAAAATTCCGAATTCCAAATTCTATTTTCCAAAATATATATTTCTCAGAAATGGTTTAGGGTAAAATCTATATTTCAGGGATAAATTTCCTGGATCTCGTCTTACGCATTTTTTTCCTTCCGGTTAAACAAAATATAAAAAAAAGAATGCATTTTCTTCGAAAGAATTCTGAGGAATTTTATTCGATAGCAAACAGACTCTTTCCACCATTTTTTTCTTTTTGCATCTCTTGCTCGAAACATTACTCCAGTCGAATGTGTTGAAGTGGCAACACAGAACCGAACAGTAAAACGAAATCGTGCTGTTGCCACGAAACGATTATTCATATTTCATTACGTAAAAAGGTAAAATGGAAGTCGGAAAAATCTGGGCTTTATTCGAAGCAGAATGTAAAAGGGTGGGATTACAGAATGCCTACTTTTCGAATTGGAAACGTGATTCGTCAACAGTGAAAACACCAAGTATTATGCTGAATCGGTAATAAATCCCTTCATACAAGAGGCTGAAGTTGAAATTTTGATAGCAAAATGTCTCAAAAGTTGGAAGAATAGAAATCGGATATCATCCTTCGACATTAAAAAACGATAATATTCTATACTATTCGTGCCTGGATTATGATTTCCACCCTGGATATTTCCAGTACTATCATTGTTTCAAAACAATATGACATTTTCGAATGCACATTACAATATCCAACTATTTCCAAGAAATCATGGAAATGGAATACTTTTTATAAAAGCTTTGTATGGTGCATTTTATATTAGTTTCATTTTGAAAATGATGGTGAGAAAGATTTTAGAACTTATCAAACTTTTCAAAGAAAATTTATCTACCCAACAAAAATTTCCCTTTTGAATTCATTTAAATAGAAACATAAATTAAAATTTTCTGTTTACGATATATTAAAATTCCAGATTTAATAATACGTAGAATAAATTTGTTCTAATAAAATATTACTTCAATCTGTATGTTAAATTTAAAATTGATTATAATTAAAATATAGAAAGATACTTCAAACTTTTTACCATGCTAAAACAGGAAATAAAAAAACAGAATTACTCATATATAAATCCTTAAAAAATAATGTTATTTCTGTACAACTTTAAGTATGATAAAAGAAGTGTGATTTGAAATATTATAATTTCAACAAAAATTTGTATTCTCCCCCAAAAAAAAAAAATCCCTTAATTAGAAAATATAAATTAAAATTCTTTGTTTAAAATATATTAAGATACCAGATAGAAATAATTGTTTAGAAAGATTTAGTTCTAAAATAAGGTAAGACTACTTTAATCTATACATATGTTAAATTTAAAATGTATTGTATTTAACCACATAGGTAGTTTTGAAATTCTTATGCTTTCAATTATTTTATGAAACTTAGTATTCTTTTTATTGATAAATAAAAGGCAATCTGAAAACTATTACAAACGTCGATCTATTTAATTTTCATACTATATAATACTTTAAAAATTCCAAAGCAGCCAAATTCTATTTTCCAAAATATATATTTCTCAGAAATGTTTTAGGGTAAAATCTATATTTCAGGGATAAATTTCCTGGATCTCGTCTTACACATTTTTTTCCTTCCGGTTAAACAAAATATAAAAAAAAGAATACATTTTCCTTCGAAAGAATTCTGAGGAATTTTATTCGATAGCAAACAGACTCTTTCCGCCATTTTTTTCTTTTTGCATCTCTTGCTCGAAACATTACTCCAGTCGAATGTGTTGAAGTGGCAACACAGAACCGAACAGTAAAACGAAATCGTGCTGTTGCCACGAAACGATTATTCATATTTCATTACGTAAAAAGGTAAAATGGAAGTCGGAAAAATCTGGGCTTTATTCGAAGCAGAATGTAAAAGGGTGGGATTACAGAATGCCTACTTTTCGAATTGGAAACGTGATTCGTCAACAGTGAAAACATCAAGTATTATGCTGAATCGGTAGTAAATCCCTTCATACAAGAGGCTGAATTTGAAATTTTAATAGCAAAATGTCTGAAAAGTTGGAAGAATAGAAATCGGATACCATCATTCGACATTAAAAAACGATAATATTCTATACTATCCGTGCCTGGATTATGCTTTTCCACCCTGGATATTTCCAATACTATCATTGTTTCAAAACAATATGACATTTTCCAATGCACATTACAATACATTTCCAAGTATAATGGAAATGGAACACTTTTTATAAAAGCTGTGTATGATGAATTTTATCTTAGATTCATTTTGAAAACAATGGTGAGAAAGATTTTAGAACTTATGAGTTTTATCACAATCACAAGATAGCGCATTGTTTGAGATAGTTGTTTGAGAAATAGAATTTTAAAAAATTAATTTCTCTTTTTTAATTTAAAAAATTAATTTCTCTTTTTTAATTTAAAAAATTAATTTCTCTTTTTTAATTTAAAAAATTAATTATGTGTTCTAGCTTTATAAACAATATGACATTTCCCTATCAACATTACAATACATTTCTAAGTATAATGGAAATGGAACCATTTTTATACGAGCTCTGTTATTTTATACTAGTTTCATTTTTAAAACGATGGTAACAAATATTTTAGAACCTATGAGTTTTTTTCACAATAGCGCATTGTTTAGAAATAGAATTTTAAAAAATTATTTCTCTTTTTTAATTTAAAAACAATGTGTTCTAGCTTTATAAACTATTTCCCTATCAACATTACAATAAACAAATAATTGGAACCATTTTTGTACGAGCTCTGTTATTTTATACTAGTTTCATTTTTAAAACGATGGTAACAAATATTTTAGAACTTATGAGTTTTTTCACAATCACAAGATAGAATTTTAAAAATATTATCTCAAACACTGCACAATTTCTCAAACAAGTAATTAATTTCGCTTATTTGAATAATGTGTTCTAGATTTCTAAACAATATGGCATTTTGCAGTTCACAATACAATACATTTCCGAGTATAATTTCACTGTTTGCTGTTTCAATACTATCAATGTTTCAAAACAATATGGCATCTTCCAATGCAAATACATTTCCAAGTATAATGAAAATGGAACACTTTTTATACAAGCTCTGTCATTTTATATTAGTTTCATTTTTAAAAAGATGGTGATAAATATTTTAGAACTTATGAGTTTTATCACAATTACAAGATAGAATTTTTAAAACATTATCTGGAACAATGCACTATTTCTCAAACAAGTAATTAATTTCGTTTATTTCAGTTATGTGTTATAGATTTATAAATTTGGTTGTAATTACGTTTATAAGTGTATCAAGTATAGAATGTTAGTATATATCAGGAAGGATGTCTTCAATTTTAACTTGTAGAAACACTACTTGGTTGCAATTGCTACAAATAATTCAAAACAAATATCAAAAATTTAATTATGGTTTAGTTTGGTTTGTAGCTCTATTGTCATTTTATTTGGTTGCTTATTTGTCAGCTGGTTGAATACTTATTTGGCTGCTTATTTGTCAGCTGATTGGATCGCTTATTTGGTTGCTTATTTGTCGGTTGGTTGGATACTTATTTTCCAGATGTCTGTATCACTTATTTAGTTGCCTATTTGTCAGCTGGTTGGATCGCTTATTTAACAGATGGTTGGATACTTATTTGGTTGCCTATTTGTCAGCAGGTTGGTCCCTTATTGCCAGTATATGATATCCCTAAAAACACGAATTGGTTTTCCCTCTTCTTGAAATGCATGTTTCTTATCAGACGCGTTAAATGAAAGTGAAACTAGATAGATAGACTTCTTTAAAAAGTATCATACACAAAATCGATTCTACAAAATAGATAAATTCATCCATGATAGATTTCTTTAATCAAAACCCTACACGACAGATTTCTTTAATCAGAGTCATACATGAGAGATTTCTTTAATCAAAACCATACACGGCAGATTTCTTTAATCAGAATCATACATGAGAGATTTCTTTAATCAAAACCCTACACGACAGATTTCTTTAATCAGAGTCATACATGAGAGATTTCTTTAATCAAAACCATACACGGCAGATTTCTTTAATCAGAATCATACACGATAGATTTCTTTAATTAGAGTCATACACGACAGATTTCTTTCATCAGAATCATACACAAAATAGATTCCACTCGATAAATTCATCCATGACAGATTTCTTTAATAAGAGTCATACATGACAGATTTCTTTCATCAGAATCATACACAAAATAGATTCCACTCGATAAATTCATCCATGACAGATTTCTTTAATAAGAGTCATACACGACAGATTTCTTTCATCAGAATCATACACAAAATAGATTCCACTCGATAAATTCATCCATGACAGATTTCTTTAATAAGAGTCATACATGACAGATTTCTTTCATCAAAACCATGCACGACATATTTCTTTAATCAGAATTCTACACGATATATTTCTTTAATCAGATCATATTTCTTTAATCAGAATCATACACGACAGATTTCTTTAATCAAAATCATACACAAGATAGATTTTATTTATTACATTCCTAGATTTTTTTTTCATATTAATGTATTAGTGCAGCAAATAAAACAATGTAATACTTAATTCGAGTGCCGTTCTCATCAATCTTTATTTAAATATTTATATAAAGAACTTTATATAAATGTTGAATGAAGATTAGAACACCAGGCAAGCATTGCTGGTTGAAAAGCAGGATTGTTCCTTCGCATTCATCAAGAATGAGAATGTTGGAACGCTATTGAAATAGCTGCATTCAACCGGAGAGGACCTTTCTCAGTCGAATAATCTATCAAGAACGCTAACAATTGTAGAGCTGTTTGCTGGTCCAATTCTATGGCGCCCATATTAACATTCTTGATGAGCAGGTAGGAGAAATTCTCCTCTTGGACAAAGTAAAGCCTATTCCTTCTTAGATGATGGATTGTAGGAATAATTCGTCTCTCGCAGCTTTTCAAGAGCTTGTAGAGTAGGTGTGCTTTTAAAATGGGGTGGTTTATTTTCTAAATATTTTGATTCAATACATTTATATTTCAGTAGTTATGTCTAATTCAGTAATGTAGTGTCATATTATGTGTATCTACAATGATTGGAGAATGATTGTGTTTTCAACGTTAGCTTTCACTAGTATTAGTGAAATTTAATTTCCCACATTAATAAAGAAAAGGCTAATAAAATACTAAATAAAATAATAAAGATTAAATAAATATATTTGCAACATTTAGAAAAGTTTATTTTATTTCGATTGTACTGAAATATATTTAAATTTTCATTATTTCAGTATTTTTATTAAAGTTATTTAGAAATAAATTTCTTAATAATATTTTTATAATATATTATATATATATGTATATATATATATATATATATATATATATATATATATATACATACATATATAATAAAATATTTTTACATAATATATTTTTATATAATAAATTTTGATATAATAAAAAACAATTATTTATAATAACATTTTCGTAATAGGAATACATAATAAAATATTTTATATAATAAATTATATATAAATAATAATAAAAAAATTATATTTTTATGTAATAAATAAATTTAATATACACTGAAGTGACAAAAGTCATGGGATAGCAATATGCAAATTTTCAGATGGCAGTAGCATCGCGTAGAACAGGTATAAATGCGCAATGCTTTCATTTCTGTTCAATTTATTCATGTGAAGAGGTTTTGACGTGATGATGACAGCACGACGGGAATTAACAGACTTTGACCGCGGAATGTTAGTTGGAGCTAGACGCATGGGTCATGCCATTTCGGAAATCGTTAGGGAATTCAATATTCCCAGATCCACTGTGTCAAGAGTGTGCCGAGAGTATGAAATTTCAGGCATAACATCCCACCATGGACAGCGCAGTGGTCGACCGCCTGCACTTAACGAGCGAGACCGGCGACGTCTGCAAAGAGTCGTAAATTCTAACAGACAAGCAACACTGCGTCAAATAACCGCAGAAATCAATGTGGGACGTACAAGGGACTTGTCTGTTAGAACTGTGCGGAGAAATTTTTTTTCTTGGGCTATTCCAGCAGAAGACCGATTCAAGTGCCTTTACTGACAGAACGACATCGCTTGCAGCGACTCGTGGGCACGTGAGCATATCGGTTGGTCCCTAGATGAATGGAAAACCGTGGCCTGGTCCGATGAGTCACGATTTCAGTTGGTAAGAGCTGATGGTAGGGTTCGAGTGTGGTGCAGACCCCACGAAGCCATGGACCCAAACTGTCAGCAAGGCACTGTTCAAGCTGGTGGTGGCTCCGTAATGGTGTGGGCTTTTTTTTATGGCATGGACTTGGTCCTCTGGTGCGACTGGACCGAACATTGACTGGAAATGCTTATGTTCAGCTACTTGGAGATCACTTGCAGCCATTCATGGACTTCATGTACCCAAACAACGATGGGATTTTTTATGGATGACAATGCGCCATGTCACCGGGCCACAACTGTTCGCGATTGGTTTGAAGAACATTCTGGACAATTCCAACGAATGATCTGGCCACCTAGATCGCCCGACATGAATCCCATCGAGCATTTATGGGACATCATCGAGAGGTCTGTTCGTGCCCAAAATCCTGCACCATCAACGCTTTCACAATTATGGACGTCTATCGAGACAGCATGGCTCAATATTCCTGCAGAAGACTTCCAACGTCGAGTTGAGTCCATGCCACGTCGAGTTGCTGCACTTCGCCGGGCGAAAGGAGGGCCGACACGATATTAAGAGGTATCCCATGACTTTTGTTACTTCAGTGTATATATAAATATAATTTTTAATTATAAATAATTTTAAATGTACAACTACAAAATAAAACAATAAACTACTTCAAAGATGTATTAAAAAGCACATGAAAAAAAGTATTTTCTTTTAAATTTTAAAAATTTTAAAAATAAGAAAATATTACTTCAAAAAATTCTACAATTTTTTCACAATAAATTGGGGAAAATCTCTGTCTAAGAATTTTACAAAGTTGATTGAAAGAAACCGAAAACCATACAAATCCAATAAACATAAAACCAATTTTTTTCTATAAAATAGAAAAACTATTTCCAAATACCAAAGAGAACTCATAAATATCGATTTCAATAAAGGGAGATTTACAACCTCCGTCTCCCTTTCTTATTTCGTGAGGGAAAATATCCAGTGATTTTGCTCAGCAATTGTTGCTGCCGATCATTTTTCAATCTCGTCAAGCACAACTGCAGCTTATAAAGTGTTGCTGAATTTAGTAATTGCAATTTTTTAATATTGAAATTTTAAAATAGGATACAATCAGAGTTTTGGTAATGTTTTAACGTCTTCAACTAGTACTCAAGATGACTCTGGTTTGGGTCCATTGGCGGCATCTGTTGCAGTCACTGCTCTTAGAAACGAGGTGATATAATGATAGAAAATGGTACGAAACCTCTGCATGAGTGAAGAGAGTTTCTGTTATCATACAATTGTAACGCTCAGGACCGATCAGTTTTTCTTATCAGGAAAATGTATGGTTCACTGGTGAAGGGAGTTTTTGTGATCAGGAAATTGTATGGTTCATGGGTGAAGGAAGTTTTCTTATCATTCTTATCATGAAATTGTATTGTTCATGAGGGAAGGGAGTTTTTCTTATCATGATATTGTATTATTCATGAGTGAAGGGCGTTTTTCTTATCATGATATTGTATCGTTCATTTGTGAAGGGAGTTTTTCTTATTATGAAATTGTATCATTCACGAGTAAAGGAAATTTTTCTTATCAGGAAATTGCATGGTTTACGGGTGAAGGGGTAGTAACCAAATCTTTTAGACTGTTAATCGAGACATACTATATCAACATTCAGTAAAAGTTTTCCTTAAAATGACGCTGACAGCAATAAGCAACAAAAGGCCAAACCATAAGTTTCGTATTTTTCTTGTTGGAAGATTCTGAAGTGAATAATTTATTATCAAATTTTTTTTATTATTAACGATACTATTTTTATCTAGAAAAAACTAAATGTCCTCATATGTGGCCAAGGGTGTCAAGAGTTTAAACTCATCATTGGGCGTCAATTATGGTTTTTATCAATTACAGCTATAGAAATAGAAAATCTCCTTATTTTTATTATTTACTTGATTATTTGATCAGCTGTCATCAAACCTTTTAGATTATTGGTCAAGGCATACCAACAGTCAGTAAAATGTTTCCTCAAAATGATGCTGCCAGCAACAAGCAACAAAAATCCAAACCATAAGGTTTTTATTTTTCTTGTTGAGAAATTCTAGAGTGAATTATTTATTATAAATTTTTTGTTCTTTTTGTTAGTAATAATACTTTTAATTATAAAAAAACTAAATATGCACAATGGTGCCCAATGGCATTAAGAGGTTAAACTTTTCATTAGACGTCAATTATAAATTTATTAATCACATTATTTTATTAATCACAGATATTGAAAATTGCTTTTTTTACTATTTATTTGATTATTTGATAAGCTGACACCAAATCTTTTAGACTATTGTTCAAGGCATATCCAATCAACAATCAGTAAAATTTTTTCATAAAATTACTGTGAAAGCTAAACCATAAAATTTGTAATCTTCTTGCCAAGATATTCTGGAGTGAATAATTTATTATCAAATTTTTGTTCTTTTTTAAATGATAGTAATTATAAAAACTAAATGTTCCACATATGTGACCAAAGAAATCATGGGATAAAAAATTTTTTATTTATATGGAGGAATAATAAATATTCATTTTCGTTTTTGTAGGTTTAAAAAAAAAGATAAAGGCTGAAAATAGATGGAAATAAGAGAAAAAATAAGGCTAATATACATTTAAAGCAAATAATTTAAATCAATTAAAAAGGTGATGCAAAATTCTCGACTTATGTTACATTCGGCTTAAGAATGAGACTTTGGAACTGACTTTTACCTGAAGTCGATCACTCCTTATGCATAGAAATCATTAATACTGATTTAGTCTTGGAATCCAACTAATATTCGAATCCTAATATTTATTGGATCGACAAGTTTATCACCCACGCTCATATTGAAGCCCGTCGCATTTTAACTCTCACCTCATTTAAATCCCCCCAAACGTCATTCGGAACTTATTTAGAGAAATACGCAGCCCCTCCATTACTTACGCGATATTACCTCTCGCACTTCCGCATTTGCATTCGAACTTCCCCGCTCCCATTAATTCCCGTTTAGTGTGCCATCCTCATACTAATCCCAGTCCCTGAATCCTGAACTCATCATTAAACAAAGCGACCCAACAAACGGCCGTCTGCCAAAGTCCCGCCTACCAGTTGCTCCAGCAGCCTATGGTATCGATCCGACGCCGGGAGATCATTAGCTTTCCTTAGCCCGAAAACTCATTTCACCTTCTTGGGAGAGAAAACAATGATCATGTTCCTCGTTAGCCCGGCAGAAAACTTCAATAAATTCATCATTTTATGGGGTTAGCGAATGGAGATATCCCACTGTGAATGGTTGAAAAGCCTGCATCATGTTGCACGATACGTTGCCATTGTCCACGGTCTTCTTCTGAAGTGGCATAAAATATGGATGGAATAAGAAGCTCCTTGTGACGCTTATTTGCAATTTTTTCTTTTTCTTCTTCTCTGCTTTTTCGTTGCACAGAGAAAGGCATCTCATGGGTGGATTTGTATGGAAGAAGATATTGAATATTGTAACAGCTGGAGAGGAGAGTAGCAATCGAAGAGAGAGAAAAAAAAAGGAGTTGATATATTTATATCGAGAGATTTTATAAATAAAAACCTTTTTATGTTCTTTATCAACAATGCTGAAAAGAATTTTAGAAAAGAAGTGTAGTTTTTTTTTTTTCATCATGCCGAAATAAAATTGCATTAAAAATAGCATGTGTAAAAAAATTATTGTTGATTTGCTCCGTTAGATTTTTTTCTTTTTTATGCAAATGCCTTATCTTTTGTCGTTCACCATTAATTTCGCGGAACTGTACCAAATTCAGTGTTAGCCAGTGTCCTTCTATCATTATAGTCCTTCTAAATGGCATCTACAATATATCAAGAGACAAATACCTCTATAATGGCATCTCTGTGGTGAATGTCTTCCACTTTTTCCCTGAAGCTATTGAATGGATTTTCCAGCATACAAATTAATCTAGACCATACTCAACATAGACACAAAAGCTAATTGGATACACTCAATTATTACTGATTTGTTCTGTTTTTTTTCCCCCCTTCTTTTTTGCCAAGAATTGTTTCAAATTCATCCTTAACCAAGATGCGTCATTACAGTCCTTCTAAACGGCATCTACAATATATCAAGAGACAAATACCTCCATAATGGCATCTCTGTGGTGAATGTCTTCCACTTTTTCCCTGAAGCTATTGAATGGATTTTCCAGCATACAAATTAATCTAGACCATACTCATCATAGACACAAAATCTAATTGGATCCACTGAATTATTATTATTGATTTGTTCTGTTTTTTTCCCCTTCTTTTTTGCCAATGCCTTGTATTTTGCCGTTCACCACTGATATCGCAGAATTGTATCAAATCCCGCGTTAGCTAAGATACATCATTACGGTCTTTCAAAACGGCATTTACAATATGTCATCAAGAGACAAACAGCTCCAAAATAGCAACGTTGTAGTTCACGTCTTTCACTTTTGCCCTGAAGATAATGGGTGAATTTTCCAGCATACAAATTAAACTAGCTCATACTCAACATAGACACAAAGGCTAATTGAATCCCCAGAATTATTATTGTTGATTTCTTCGGTTGAGTTTTTTTTTTTCCTTCGTTTTTGCCAATGCCTTCACTTTTGTCGTTCACCATTGTATCAAATCCCGCGTTAGCTAAGATACATCATTACGGTCTTTCAAAACGGCATTTACAATATGTCATCAAGAGACAAACAGCTCCAAAATAGCAACGTTGTAGTTCACGTCTTTCACTTTTGCCCTGAAGATAATGGGTGAATTTTCCAGCATACAAATTAAACTAGCTCATACTCAACATAGACACAAAGGCTAATTGAATCCCCAGAATTATTATTGTTGATTTCTTCGGTTGAGTTTTTTTTCCTTCGTTTTTGCCAATGCCTTCACTTTTGTCGTTCACCATTGTATCAAATCCCGCGTTAGCTAAGATACATCATTACGGTCTTTCAAAACGGCATTTTACAATATGTCATCAAGAGACAAACAGCTCCAAAATAGCAACGTTGTAGTTCACGTCTTTCACTTTTGCCCTGAAGATAATGGGTGAATTTTCCAGCATACAAATTAAACTAGCTCATACTCAACATAGACACAAAGGCTAATTGAATCCCCAGAATTATTATTGTTGATTTCTTCGGTTGAGTTTTTTTTCCTTCGTTTTTGCCAATGCCTTCACTTTTGTCGTTCACCATTGTATCAAATCCCGCGTTAGCTAAGATACATCATTACGGTCTTTCAAAACGGCATTTACAATATGTCATCAAGAGACAAACAGCTCCAAAATAGCAACGTTGTAGTTCACGTCTTTCACTTTTGCCCTGAAGATAATGGGTGAATTTTCCAGCATACAAATTAAACTAGCTCATACTCAACATAGACACAAAGGCTAATTGAATCCCCAGAATTATTATTGTTGATTTCTTCGGTTGATTTTTTTTTTTCCTTCGTTTTTGCCAATGCCTTCACTTTTGTCGTTCACCATTGTATCAAATCCCGCGTTAGCTAAGATACATCATTACGGTCTTTCAAAACGGCATTTACAATATGTCATCAAGAGACAAACAGCTCCAAAATAGCAACGTTGTAGTTCACGTCTTTCACTTTTGCCCTGAAGATAATGGGTGAATTTTCCAGCATACAAATTAAACTAGCTCATACTCAACATAGACACAAAGGCTAATTGAATCCCCAGAATTATTATTGTTGATTTCTTCGGTTGAGTTTTTTTTCCTTCGTTTTTGCCAATGCCTTCACTTTTGTCGTTCACCATTGTATCAAATCCCGCGTTAGCTAAGATACATCATTACGGTCTTTCAAAACGGCATTTACAATATGTCATCAAGAGACAAACAGCTCCAAAATAGCAACGTTGTAGTTCACGTCTTTCACTTTTGCCCTGAAGATAATGGGTGAATTTTCCAGCATACAAATTAAACTAGCTCATACTCAACATAGACACAAAGGCTAATTGAATCCCCAGAATTATTATTGTTGATTTCTTCGGTTGAGTTTTTTCCTTCGTTTTTGCCAATGCCTTCACTTTTGTCGTTCACCATTGTATCAAATCCCGCGTTAGCTAAGATACATCATTACGGTCTTTCAAAACGGCATTTACAATATGTCATCAAGAGACAAACAGCTCCAAAATAGCAACGTTGTAGTTCACGTCTTTCACTTTTGCCCTGAAGATAATGGGTGAATTTTCCAGCATACAAATTAAACTAGCTCATACTCAACATAGACACAAAGGCTAATTGAATCCCCAGAATTATTATTGTTGATTTCTTCGGTTGAGTTTTTTCCTTCGTTTTTGCCAATGCCTTCACTTTTGTCGTTCACCATTGTATCAAATCCCGCGTTAGCTAAGATACATCATTACGGTCTTTCAAAACGGCATTTTACAATATGTCATCAAGAGACAAACAGCTCCAAAATAGCAACGTTGTAGTTCACGTCTTTCACTTTTGCCCTGAAGATAATGGGTGAATTTTCCAGCATACAAATTAAACTAGCTCATACTCAACATAGACACAAAGGCTAATTGAATCCCCAGAATTATTATTGTTGATTTCTTCGGTTGAGTTTTTTTCCTTTTCGTTTTTGCCAATGCCTTCACTTTGTCGTTCACCATTGTATCAAATCCCGCGTTAGCTAAGATACATCATTACGGTCTTTCAAAACGGCATTTACAATATGTCATCAAGAGACAAACAGCTCCAAAATAGCAACGTTGTAGTTCACGTCTTTCACTTTTGCCCTGAAGATAATGGGTGAATTTTCCAGCATACAAATTAAACTAGCTCATACTCAACATAGACACAAAGGCTAATTGAATCCCCAGAATTATTATTGTTGATTTCTTCGGTTGAGTTTTTTCCTTCGTTTTGCCAATGTCTTCACTTTTGTCGTTCAACATTGTATCAAATCCCGCGTTGCTAAGATACATCATTACGGTCTTTCAAAACGGCATTTACAATATGTCATCAAGAGACAAACAGCTCCAAAATAGCAACGTTGTAGTTCACGTCTTTCACTTTTGCCCCTGAAGATAATGGGTGAATTTTCCAGCATACAAATTAAACTAGCTCATACTCAACATAGACACAAAGCTAATTGAATCCCCAGAATTATTATTGTTGATTTCTTCGGTTGAGTTTTTTTCCTTCGTTTTTGCCAATGCCTTCACTTTTGTCGTTCACCATTGTATCAAATCCCGCGTTATTAAGATACATCATTACGGTCTTTCAAAACGGCATTTTACAATATGTCATCAAGAGACAAACAGCTTTCCAAAATAGCAACGTTTAGTTCACGTCTTTCACTTTTGCCCTGAAGATAATGGGTGAATTTTCCAGCATACAAATTAAACTAGCTCATACTCAACATAGACCAAAGGCTAATTGAATCCCCAGAATTATTGTTGATTTCTTCGGTTGAGTTTTTCCTTCGTTTTGCCAATGTCTTCACTTTTGTCGTTCACCATTGTATCAAATCCCGCGTTAGCTAAGACTACATCATTACGGTCTTTCAAAACGGCATTTACATATGTCATCAAGAGACAAACAGCTCCAAAATAGCAACGTTGTGGTTCCGTCTTTCACTTTTGCCCTGAAGATAATGGGTGAATTTTCCAGCATACAATTAAACTAGCTCATACTCAACATAGACACAAAAGGCTAATTGAATCCCCAGAATTATTATTATTGTTGATTTCTTCGGTTGAGTTTTTTTTTTCCTCACGTTTTTGCCAATGCCTTCACTTTTGTCGTTCACCATTGTATCAAATCCCGCGTTAGCTAAGATACATCATTACGGTCTTTCAAAACGGCATTTACAATATGTCATCAAGAGACAAACAGCTCCAAAATAACAACGTTGTAGTTCCCTAGAGAGATATTGGTGAATTTTCACTTTTGCTCATACCCTGAAGATAATGGGTGAATTTTGCCAATGCCTTCAGCATACAAATTAAACTAGCTCATACTCAACATAGACAAAGACAAACAGCTAATAGCAAAAGTTCGTCCCAGAAATTGAATTATTGTTGATTTACTCAACATAGACACAAAGGTTGAGAATTATTATTGTTTTTCTTCTTCGGTTGAGTTTTCCGTTTTTGCCAATGTCTTCACTTTTGTCGTTCACCATTGTATCAAATCCGCGTTAGCTAAGATACATCATTACGGTCTTTCAAAACGGCATTTTACAATATGTCATCAAGAGACAAACAGCTCCAAAATAGCAACGTTGTAGTTCACGTCTTTCACTTTTGCCCTGAAGATAATGGGTGAATTTTCCAGCATACAAATTAAACTAGCTCATACTCAACATAGACACAAAGGCTAATTGAATCCCCAGAATTATTATTGTTGATTTCTTCGGTTGAGTTTTTTTTCCTTCGTTTTTGCCAATGTCTTCACTTTTGTCGTTCACCATTGAACAAATCCGCGTTAGCTAAGATACATCATTACGGTCTTTCAAACGGCATTTACAATATGTCATCAAGAGACAAACAGCTCCAAAATAGCAACGTTGTAGTTCACGTCTTTTCCTTTTGCCCTGAAGATAATGGGTGAATTTTCCAGCATACAAATTAAACTGGCTCATACTCAACATAGACACAAAGGCTAATTGAATCCCCAGAATTATTATTGTTGATTTCTTCGGTTGAGTTTTTTCCTTCGTTTTTGCCAATGTGCCTTCACTTTTGTCGTTCACCATTGTATCAAATCCGCGTTAGCTAGATACATCATTACGGTCTTTCAAAACGGCATTTACAATATGTCATCAAGAGACAAACAGCTCCAAAATAGCAACGTTGTAGTTCACGTCTTTCACTTTTGCCCTGAAGATAATGGGTGAATTTTCCAGCATACAAATTAAACTAGCTCATACTCAACATAGACACAAAGGCTAATTGAATCCCCAGAATTATTATTGTTGATTTCTTCTGGTTGATTTTTTCCTTCGTTTTTTGCCAATGCCTTCACTTTTATCGTTCACCATTGTATCAAATCCCGCGTTAGCTAAGATACATCATTACGGTCTTTCAAAACGGCATTTACAATATGTCATCAAGAGACAAACAGCTCCAAAATAGCAACGTTGTAGTTCACGTCTTTCACTTTTGCCCTGAAGATAATGGGTGAATTTTCCAGCATACAAATTAAACTAGCTCATACTCAACATAGACACAAAGGCTAAATTGAATCTCAGGAATTATTATTGTTGATTTCTTCGGTTGAGCTTTTTTCCTTCGTTT
>BPLQ01004734.1:0-24008 GCA_021605075.1 Caerostris darwini
TTATTTCCTCATTTATTCACCACAAAAAATAATTTTTCATTATTTTTATTTATAAAATTAGATCACCACATGTTAAATAAATACTTATGTTAATATATGTTTAAGAAGATTTATTGCATTAAAGTTCAGTTCAAAAGGCCAAAATACCTCAACTTCAACAATAAAGCGACGACTGGATTCAGTGATTTATTAATATAATAAATTTTCCTTTAACACAAATCTATTTTTGAAAATTATGATAAATTGCTCCGTCATATTTACCCTCGCAAACACACCTGGTAAGGTAATTAACCGGCGCGTTGTTACAGTTAATGTCACCGGCAGGTTTGACAACCTTAAATCTTCAACAGTGGGACGCAAAAAAATAATTTTCGACAATAGTGGATTCTTTACAATGCGAAGAAAATTACTTTTCCCGAAGTAATTATCTTCTGATGATCCTTTGGAAGAGCTACCTGACAGTATTGTCTTTAACATCGAATGTTGTTCCCTTTCTATTAGAGAACCACGATAATCTTTCATCACGAAATACCATGCATATTTATTTGCTAAACTTATTCAGTTTCGTCAATATTATGAAATGTAGATTACGAAGCATTAAGTAAATTTGTCAGAACATAATAAAAGAAATTAAGTAAGGCAACCTTTAAAAAAAAAACATATAATGTTGTTAACAAGTTATATTTTGAATTGTTTTCTTTAAAATTTGATAACATAGTTATAAAAAAATGTAATACATGAATAGGTGCGATATCATAGTATTATATTTTCTATTATTAACAGCTTAATTTTAATATGTATATTTTTCAGAATAAGTTTAGAAATTTATGTTTATTTTTATTCCTTACATGAACTTTTAATTGTATTTCTGGAAAGAGAAACTTTTGTGTATTATCATAGCCTCTAAAATTAGGACAATACTACGGTGTCCAAAAAGTAAGACCAATTTTCAATTTAAAATTCCTGAGCCATATGGAGTTTAAATTTTTTTTCCCTTTTTAGGTTGCTGGAACTGACCGTGACATATGTGTGAAATTTGACTTCAAAATATTCATTGGCGTTTGAGTTACTGTCAGTTTAAATCTGATTCCGGCAGCTAAACTCATTGCTGATTGTTTGCGGGACCGTATAGAATGTTGCAGAAGGCATTCGCTAAGCAATTCTATATCAAAAAGAAATGTTTAGAAGACATATATACAGTTTAAAGAAGGCAGAGAACGCGTTGAAGTAAAAGAACCCTCTGGTCGATCATCAACCTCAACCGACGGAGCTCACGTCGAAAAAATTAAAGATTTGGTGTTTGCAAATCGTCAATACTTAAGCTAAAACAATACTTAAGCTAAATATATCCAATTTTTGAAAATAGGATAAAATATCATAAATTTTAGGATTTCAAATTCAAAGCAACAATATTAAATTTAAAAAAAATAACATAGCTGCAACAAGATTTTTTTAACAAGATTTTTTTTATAAATTGTTTACTAAAACTTTCCGAGTTTCTTCCAAATTCTTTAGATGGAATTATGGTTTTCATCAGTAGGATTATCATCATCACTATAAGCAGAGTAGGCATATTAAATCACCATAATTTTTTTTAAACAAGCTTGCCTTCCTTAACTTATCAGAATTTAAATAACATTTTTTTTTTTTTTTTTTTTTGCAAATCTATCGTTACTATTGAAAATAAAACATTTAAAATTTCTATAAGAATATAAAAAAGTATGTAAAAATAATCCTTAACAATATATTCAACACCTTATTTATATTCACACCTCTTATAACAACATTATAGAAGTCACGTTAATGAGCTTCGTTTACTAGATCCTCCAATTTATGTAATTATTTCCAAAGCAAAACATAAAACAAAACATAAATATAAGCATAAGCTTTCATATGCAAAGAATGAAAACGTCCTAATCCATAACGAAACCAAAACACTCCAACAGAAAACGAATTTGTATCTTTTCAACAAAACATTGTTCTCGCTTTTGCCACGTGCAATGCTATTCCAATTAGCTTGCAAATGTGCATCAAAGACAAATAAGCTCTGGCAACTCTCTACAGATGCTAATTTGTCAGAAATAATTGTTACATGCTATTTCCTAATTGCGTTTCCTCATTATTTTTCTCGAAAGCTTTTGGTTCTAAACAAGAAAGCATGAGCGTTCTCTCCATAAAAATAAAAATGTGTGTGGAGTACTGAAATTTTCAGTTTAATTATCGTAATTTTAATAACTAATCATCTTTTCTTTAGAATGTGCGTCATGCAATTTTTTTTATATAAATTGAAGTAGTATTTTTATATAAAATATACTTTTGTATTATTCTTTTTATTATTTATGTATGTCTTTTGTATTATTTAATGCATATATTCAACGTCTTTGTCATTTAAATCACCTTATTATATATGAAAGACATGTTTATTCATAAATACTTTGAATTCAAATTAAAACTATTTACATTAAAAGATTTTATACTTTAAAAACTGATCAATATTTAGAAGATTGCAAATACACCTAAATATGTTTTTACTATACAGATACATTTTCGAAGCGTACGTGTATAAATATATATTGTGTCTATGGAAAAATAGAAGATTGGCTCCAGTCCTAAGAAATCAGCAAAATTAATACCATAGACCATGATTATTCATGTTAGGATCTTAAATATTTTATTTCATAAAGATAACTAATGAATGATGCATTGCAAATCGTCATTTGAAAAGAAAAAAAGGAACATGTCACTATTTCATTGACCCAAAATTCTGTTGTATTAGAAAATATGGGATCTTCGTGTCTTTTAAATTCTGATCAATAATTTTGCTTTAGAATTCGGATTGGTCGTGTTAAATCAAGATAAGTCGTGTAAAAAAGAAATTAAATTTTTCTCTAATTCGTGTTGAATCAAACTTGTGTAAAAAAAGGGTCAAGTTAAGAAGTGAGTGCAGAAACAAATAATTAATAAAATGTATTTATAAATTATATTTTACCTTGAAATAATTAATGCCTGTTAATATAAATTAATTCTTGAAAAATTTATTTGCATAAAAACAATAATAAGTTAGCAAATATTTAAGAATAAAAATTAATTTTTATTCGTCAAATATTGAGTTTTAATTCCATTCAGTGTGTCCCAACATTGAAATATTATTCATGTAGTTTGTATGTTAACATATATGTATATATATGATAGTAACTATTTAGTGATTATGATTATTTTTTAATTTAATTGTAATAATTGATAAACAACAATATTTAATTAGAGAACAGTGCTTAATGAAATTTAAGACCCATCGAATTTATAAATTTAAATAGTGAATCAAATAATTTGTGTCATATTAAATATATGTCTGACGACCTTTGTAAGTTCAGATGTTAGTTTAGAAAATTCTTCACTACAAAAATTATGCATTACAGCTTGGGTGTGTGTGTGCTTGTGTTTGGAGAAAACTTGCCATAAATTGTTCATCAGTTTCTGAAATGATTGCAGCTGTAATATTTAGAATAAATATTTATTTTAAATTGTTAAGAAATAATTTTGACCTCTTAATGTAAATATTTTTTAAATGATAAATCCATATACCAATATTTAAAATCTTAATATAAAAAGAGACAAATTTCTAAAAGTCAAAAATTGGAGGAACTAGTATTTTTTGTTTAGCAGTACTTTTATTAGCATTCTTGTAACTAATAGTACTAACGTCCATCATTAACGAAAGTTTTATAAAACTATTCATAGTACAGATACATTTCAGAGCCCCATAATGGAGCACAATTTTCACTTAACCAAAACATTGATACAATGAACTCAAATTTATATTCTTACGATTCCAGATGAAAGAAAATTAAGAAAAGCCTTCGCTCCAAAACCTTTTTGAAAAAAAGTATCTCTTCATTACCAACTTTGGGTAGTAGAATATTATCGAGCGTTTTTATGACAAGAGACCTCATCTACTTTATTATTAAAGGTTTCTTTTTTACCAAGGATTGATCGCTACTGTGCTGTATTTGATAAGGTCTCGGAATATTTTCCACCATTGTTTTCAGCAGATGTGTCCACTACTCGCAGTCATTGTGCAAAAACAAAACAAGAAAAGATAGGTGGACAGAAATAAAAGAAAAACATTGACGTTACCTACAGCCCTTCGTTTATATTTTCTGAATAATCAAAACAATGAAGCAAAAAAAAGGAAACAAAAACATAAAGCGGAAATACAGGGTCTTTTTTCAAAGTGCACCTGCTTTCAGCACTTCAGTTCGCCGTGCACGTCCAAAGCGTACCTCGTCTTTGGAGGCATCTATCCAGGCGCGCAGACGTATATAGATGCATAGATAGATAGATAGACAGCTCTTCGTGATAGTGTGGAAAAGAAAAAATTCAGAAGAAGAATGAAATTTATTTTTTGCGTTATTGGAAACAACCTTCGCATACCAATATTTTCTACTGTACTATACAATGTCCTTAAATTTTGATATTTTATTCCATTTTGGTGTAACTTTTTTTTTCCGTTGTAGTATTTTCTCTTTGTTTGGCGTCTGTGCTCTAAATGAGACAAATAAAATATGCAAACTTATCTGTTCTTTCTTTTTCTCTTTGTCAGAAAAGTTACACTGCTTTTTACTACAGTGTAAAGCACCTCCTCGTGTGTTTTTGTTTATGTTTCTTTCTTTTTCATTTTCGTCTCTCATTTGTCAAGGGATGGAAAACAGCATCAGTGAAATAAGAAATACGTGCGCTCAGGATTTTGTTAACTATAACATTTTTTTTTTCTTAGAATAGTTTTAAGCAAAAAGGGACATTCTTCCAACGAAAGAAAGAAAGGAGAATTTTTCCAAATAATGTTTATAAACTAATAATAAAGTAAATATTTTTTAGTAAGCCAACGCAGAATATATATTCTATTCTCATATACTAAATTAAGTGTTAAATTTATTAATTTAATAACTAGAATTCGAACGATTTGATTTAATTGCCTCCATTGATCAAGTATTCTACTAAAAAATTACAAACAATTGTATAGAAAAAATACAAACAAAAACATTGAAATAAGAAACACATATAGTAAGGTGCGGCCATGCTTCCTACTACGCCTTGACGAAAGCGGTTCTGTTGCGTTCTGGAGAAAATGTCACACATGGCCAAATGGCTACAGGGCTACAGGCCTACATGGCCTACAGGCTCTGACTACGAGAGGAAATCTATTCTGAGAATCCCGCGTAAATCTGATTATCAGGTTTTCGGCTTCGAACTGGAATCTTTCCATAAATCTATTTTATGTCCTTAAATGTGTTCAATATCGTATGTGTGTGGTGTTTGTGCGTGTGTAAATAAAGCTGTGAGTTCTCAAACCTGTGTCTGAACCTCATACCCAATTACAACTCTCTCCATAACCAGCACACTACAAAGGGTCTAGTCAACTTTAATAATTGTTGTCTGAAACGTTTTAGATAAAACTGTGGAATAAAAACTTGTACTAGATAAATATAAAAATGTACTAGATATAAAATTGTGAATTTTTCATTAAAAATATTATGTTGAAGGCATGTGCTAAATAATGAGACAAGGGTTTTTAAATAGTAATTTGGTGGGATAAAAATATTACGTAAAATTAATCTTTAAAGATATATTCTGCATCTTATATATGTAACATGCCTTCAACATTAATATTGCTACAAAGGAACTTAAATTTAGATTCTTACTATTCCAGATAAAAGCAAATTAAGAAAAGTATTTGCTCCAAAAACTCTAAAAAAATGTATGTCTTCGTTACCAAGTCTGGGTTGTAGAATAATATCGAGCGTTCTTATGACAAGAGACTTCATCCTCTTTATTTTGAAAGGTTTTTTTTTTTTTTTTATCAAGGATTGATCGCTACTGTTCTGTACTTGATAAGGTCTTTGAATATTTTCCACCATTGTTTTCAGCAGATGTGTCCACTCCTCGCTGTCATCGTGCAAAAAGAGAAAATAAGAAAAGAGAGCAGGGCAGAAATAAAAGAAACAACATTGACGTTAGCTACAACCGTTTGTTCATATTTTCTGAATGATCAGAACAATGAAGCAAAAAAAAAAGGAAACAAAAACATAAAGCGGAAATACAGGGTCTTTTTTTCAAAGTGCATCTGCTTTCAGCATTTCAGTTCGCCGTGCACGTCCAAAGCGTACCTCGTCTTTGGAGGCATCTATCCAGGCGCGCAGACGTATATAGATGTATAGATAGATAGATAGATAGATAGATCTTCGTGATAGTGTGGCAAAGAAAAAAATTTAGAAGAAAAATGAAATTTCTTTTGTGCGTTATTGGAAACAACCTTCGCATCCCAACATTTCCTACTGTACAGTGTCTTTAAATTTTGGCTTTTTATTCCATTTTGGGGTAACTTTTTTTCTCTTTGTTTGGCGTCTGTGCTCTAAACAGGACAAATAAAATATGCAAACTTTTCTGTTCTTTCTTTTCCTCTTTGTCTAAAAAGTTACACGCGTTTTTACTACAGTGTAATGCACTTCCTCGTGTGCTTTTATTTATGCTACCTTCTTTTTCATTTACGTCTCTCATTTGTCAAGGGATGGGAAACAACACCAGCGAAATAAGAAATACGTGCGTTCAGGATTTGGTTAAGTATAAGATTTTTTTCTTTGAATAGTTTTAAACAAAAAAGGAGATTTTTCCAAAAAAGGTAAGAAAGGAAAATCTTTCTATAGAAAGATTTTAAACTAATAATAAAAGAAATTTTATTAATTACACAAACAAAGAATATTTATTATATTCTCATATGAAAAATTAAATGTTTAAATTATTAATTTTTATAGTTAGAATTCGATTGACTTCATTTCATTGGCTTTCATTGAAGAAGTACCCTGAAAAAATACAAACAAAAACAGGGAATTAAGAAACACATACAGTAAGATATTATCATGCTTCCTCCTACTCATTGGCTGAAGCGCCCCTTTATTGTTTAGGAGAAAAGGTCAGTTGGCCTACACGTTATCAACAGAAGAAGAAATATATTATGAAAATCCCACTAAAACCTGAGTATAGGGTTTCGAAGCGGAATCTTGCCAAGAATCTATAATTATGTCTTTAAATGTGTTCAATATTGCATTTGTGTTGTGTCCGTTCTTGTGTAAAAAAAGCTGTAAGTTCTCAAACCTGTATCTCAAGTCTCAATCCAACCATGCGCAATTATGCGCAATATGCAGCTTCACAACCCGCATACTACAAAGGGTGTAGTCAACCTTAATAATTGCTGTCTGACAGTTTTAGTTAAAAATGCGCAATTAAAACTTAAATGTACTAGATATAAAATTTTAAATTTTTCTTTAAATATATATGATTTCAAGGCATGTGTTAAATAAATAGAAAAGGGTTTTTAAATAATACTTTGGCTGGATAAAGAAAATGAAAATAAAAGAATAATATGTCAAAGTGAATATTGCATTCTTTTTAATGGAAAATATTGAAGAAAATCACTTTCTTTTTTGTATTACAATTTAATTTTTATTACTTACAAAATAACAAATTTCACGACTGGAATTATTTCATACGGACTGTCATATTTTCATATATTAGACTGTCATATTTCCAGTGTGAACCTGTCTCAAGTAGATATGCAGCTTACTATCTAGCTAATGATGTAGATTACTTATCTTACAGCATTTGTCAATATTTTCCGTTATTTATTTTATTTTATTTATTTATTTATGTACCGCGATGCTTGACTCTTTAAGTTTATACATGGCGCTATTAAGAGTTATTTAAATATCATAATAGTGAAACATTATTATCAAAATAACTAATTCTAAAAGTGAACTTTTCAGCATTTTTTTTATGTTACAAAAATGAAATAAACTTAAATATTAGAAATTCCGCTTACTACACTACGACTGTGTGTTTCTTGTTTGAAAAAATGCTAAAATTTGTACTAGATGAAAAAATCAATTAATCTATATAATTGAAAGTCTTTAAAAAAAAAAAAAATTAAAAAATTTAGACAATAAACATAAAACCAAACTTTCAGAAGTCAGAAGTCTTAAAAGCGAAATAATAATGGTGCAGAATGTCTATAAAAGATTTGTTTGCTATTACTCCCACTAATTCTCTTAATATGATCAAAGTTCAAGAAGAATTTTGACTTTCTCAAAGACGAAAGGGCCTATTTGGGAAATTTAGAAAAAAAAATTGAAAACAGAAGCGGAGTGCATTAGAAATAAAGAGATCATTTTTAAGAAATGAAAGAACGTGAATAAGATAATAAAAATTTACTATTTTAACAAATGAAAGTTAGGGAAAAAAAGAGGTAGAAAAAATATTCCAGATAATAATGGTGAGGTATGGAAGCAACAAAGTTGTGATAGAAAAACAGTTATTGTTTTTAATAAAACTTAAAAGCGTAGGGTGAAATCCATCTAAGTGCAGTATAAACAAATCAATTCTGCATTTTAGAGTAAAAAGCAGGGAAAATTGAGCTTAAGATTTAAAAATGATTTCTCAACTTATTTTCCTTGGAATGTACTCTGGGATGGGAATTTTGTAGATGACTCTGTAGGCAGTCAAACAGTTGATTAACAGCCAACCATCGTATTAGGAAAAAGCATTGATCAGTTCCTTTCAATAAAAATTTCCATCAGGTACAGGACACGTATAGATACTCACGAAACATTAGAATCCTGGTGAATTATTGATCAAATAAAATGTTTGAGTTTTGATGCAATTTCATAATCACAAGATTATGAAGAGGAGCATGAATTCCTATTGAGCAAACGTTGAACAAAAAATGTTCTGGACGGCGTAATGTCCCCATGTCCTACAAAATTTTGTTTGAGACAATTGTTATTAAGTCAGTTAGAGTTTCAACAAAGTTTGAAGGGGTCAGGCTCAAATGATTTAAAAATGCGTGGAGCTCAATCGATAACAGTGACATTCCGTCTATCATATATGGAGTTATTAGAAGAGTTGCAAGTTCGATATGGTTATAAAGGACTTTTAGACTTCCCTATCATATTTTTGGAGGATATTTTTTCATAAAAGTGGAATTCACTTTAAAATTCCGGAGGGTCGATGGATATGAAAAGCAATTTATTCATTTAAAATATATTTATTCAGCGATCAATTTAAACAGTCCTAACAAAAACATCTAGAATTCGCTATATTAGCTGGTTTGTTGAGAAATGTTATGTTAACAGCTGGTTTCAATCAGCATCTGTTTCTTTTGCCACAATAAATGATTTTCAACTTTTAATATATAAAAAAGAGTAAGAAAGTAACAACTGTGAACTTTTAAATTATGCAATGAAGGTGTTTCTTGGACATTTGTGGTACCTGTACATATTGTTCTTGATTATGTTTCTCAAGATAAGAAAACAAAATGAGAAGCGGTAGAAAATGATGATACCACACTAGCTGATGCAGAAGTATTATTAAAAAGCTCCACATTGTTTTATACTAACTAACACAAAGAGGCTTTTTTTAAATTTTTAATATATCATCACAGTTTTTACAAAAAAGATGTGACAGAATGGAAAAAAAGGATCTTACAAGAAAAGCAAAACGATACTGGTTTATGAAGAATTGTATCTATGAAAATGCAGAACGTTGAGTGAAACATGGAGTATCCAACAATCTTCATCCAAAAGACAATGCAATGCAATAAATTTTGATGTTAGTAAAGCAATTTAGAAGCAAATATCCTGACACTAAAAAATTATTTTAATGTTATAAAATGAAGTGTGAACAGCTAATTGTAATTCTTTCGTACCTTTATAAATTTGTTTAATGTATAAAAATTAGATAGTCTTTTGGATTCTAAATAAATTTAAAAAAAAGAAAGTTAGCACAGTTTTAATTTTTCTTGAAATTCAAAATTTTTTCAGTCGTAGTAACGATCATTAAAAGTTAACTTAATTCCCTTTTGAAAATTACAATAGTTATTTTTGTAAATTGAGCAAAAGTGACACTGAACTCTATTTAAACTTTACAAAACAAATTTTGGTTCTGCCATATAAGGCTGTCATCATATCTTCTCTTTACATAAAAGTTTGGCATTTTTAATATAAGTACATATTTAATACTGTAAGATGCAGCCCTAATATATCAAATGTTATTTTTATTGATAAATTAATAGTGTAAGAAATGGGTAAAATTGTGTACTATTTGTATAGCAAACAATGTAAAATACCAAAAAAAAAAGTTTTTTGCATTCTAAAATGTAGAAGCAATAGTCTTTTTGATTAATTATTTTTTTAAATATTCGATTACAAAAGAAATATATTTAGATACATTTAATTTTCAAAGTTCGTAGACGAATTTAATTGTATGAGACTCTTTCGATACTTATATTTTAAATTTTTAAGTTTTTTTTTTTTAGGGAAGATGTTTAAACTTAGTAACTTTTCTGAGAAAATAAAAGATGATCGACTTTATTACCAATAATATATAGAACTGCAATTTTCTACACATTAATATAATTTGATTATTTAATTTTTAATCAATAATTAATTTTAAAAATTATTAATTCTTGATATTTTAGGAAAAATAACTACAAAAGTCATTATATTTGGCAATATCATGATATCAAGGAAATTTTTATGAAACAATGTTAATTTTTGCTTAAATTCATTCACATATTTTATTGAAACTAATAAAATAATAAATTAACAATTATAATAATAATAAATAAATTTTTTAGTGAACAAAATAATAATTTTTAAAACAATAAAAAATATATATTTATAAATCTGTTATTTTAAATTAAGTTAAATTTCAAAAAATGTATTCATGTTCATTAATTCTATTTATTTCTTAAGAAAAATTTTTAAGTTAAGAAATATAAAATATTATTTTATAAAAATAGTTATGTTTTAAAATTGATAAATATACGTAGATATACGTAAATATACATAACTGAGAGTATGTGAGAAAATTTTTCAAGTTAGATTTTTATGTAAATTAAAACTTTTCAAAGAGAGTTTCGAAATATTTCTATTTTACAGTAACGCAAAAATACTAGAAATTACGATTAAAATTACTATAAATAACGAAATAATTACATAATTCATACTACAAATATACTGAAATACTTTTTTCAAAGCTTATGAAGAATTTTATCATTTCAGCAGTTGAACACCTTTAAAATATTACATTGCAGTTATGTTATTGTTCAGAATTAAAAATGATTAACTAAGGTAAGAATAAGTAAGATTCCAATATTCAATTACATAAAATTCTTTATACGTTTATAATCACTCAGTTAATAAGAGATTCTCATTAAAAATTTTTTTTCATAATTTAAAAAAAATATATAAATTAACTTTGAATCTAAAAAAAAAAAAAAATTACGTAAATTATATGGTTTAATTAAAATGTAAATATATTTATATATTTTTGACGGTCACAAAATAGTATAAAATATCCTGAACTATAATTTTCATATTCATGCTAAAAGATTCCTTGATAATTTTGGAAATTCTTTAGAATGCATGTGCAAAAACAAAAATCTTGGCAAAGCTGTTCACTGTAGGTTTTCACCTTAACGGAAAGAAGACAGATTAACATAATTGAAAGCACGATTAAGCTAACATAAATAGATTCTTTCGACTTTTCAAGTACCAGAAATCCCCGTAGAATATGTGTAGAGCACATTGTGCTGTGTTGTTCTCCATTTTCATCCCTTTATAAAAAAATTAAGATTAAAAGTAAAAAAACAATCTATGCTTGTTAAAACGATAAAAAAACACACATATTTTATTACTGTATAGTTTATTGTAAACATTTTTTTTTTAAATTTTTTCTATTTTGACTTCATAAGCATCAGAAACCTCGCAGATAGATGAACACCCATAGAGGATTTGCTGAACTGTATTAGTCATGAGCAAAGCAATAAATTATTTCTACCATATGTCTGGAAACAAGCATTTCTTCCTTTAATTCTGTTTCAAAAATTTCTGCATTTTTCTCCATTTTCATTCCTTTAACAGAAAAAAAAAATTAATTTTTTAAAGAATTGTTTTTTGTTCCAATGCAGCTGGCAAACACTTAGCCAGCTTGGTCTTGGATGCCTTAAGGCGAGCGCTGCACAGACGTTACTCACTTTGCATTACCCAGGGGCGCGTTTACCTAGAAGACACGGACGCGGAGTAACAATGCCGATCCTATTAGGACGATCCTATTAGGACCGGGACCTACGGTTTAAAGTGGATTCCGAACCACTACAAACATCCATGGTACCGCCGGGACTCCAACCCGAAATCTGTGGTACCTAGCTCCAGAGCGCTAGCCACTCGGCCATTCAGGCCCGTACTTTTTTAAGAATAATCTATACAAGTTGTAAATACAAAAAGAAATTAAAATACATATTTTATTATTGTATTATTTATTGCTAGCAAATGTTAATTTTTTTTTTACTTTACTTTTGCTGCTTGGCGATTCCAGGAAAATGATGTGATGGACAAATTAAACCTCATCTTCCAATATTCACTATGCCTTTCTGACAAGTGAGTCCGCTGTTTTGGGGTGACAAACTGTGCGAGAAATTCCATGAGGTACCAATAGGACTTTAGGACTTGTAGAAGAAGTTATTCCCATGGACATTACATTTCTGTTTTCGTCAGCATATTAGTTACTCCAGAAAACTTGGTTGATGGTGTGGATTCCCTTGGGATCCCTCCCGGATTTTTCTCGTTTTGAGACTCCAGGAAATTGTTCTCTGGGGCCTGGCCTGAATTTGTTTCTTATTTCGGTGTTTGAAAGCCACCAAAACATTTTTTTTTTCCCAAAATTTGCAATTGGCTACTCATGTTTGTCTCAGATTTCCTTTACTATCAAGAAAACAAGAAGCTATTAGAAATTATTATTCATTTATGTAAAAATAAATGTCATATATGGAAATATTTGTAACATTAAAAAAAATTCTATTTTTTAACTTACTTGAATAAATTATAAATTTTCAACTTGTTTAAAATTTGATGGACAAATTAAATGTGTAGTATCTTTATCCCTTTTCTGATATTTATCATATAAATCTGCTATAAATGAATAAAAAAGATGTTCGAAAAATAATTGAATTGCAAACATGATATAATATAAATATGAAAAAAAATTTTCTCATCAAAGCAACCTCAAGATTAGCTGAACGCATTTTTGGAATAAAATACATTTTTATCTGAGTTGTGTGTAATTTATTTCTAAAATACATAATAAGATAAATTGAATTGAACAACTCAGATATTTTGAATACTAAATAGAAAGGAAACTTATTGGCACCTGTTAGTTCAATTCTATCAGGTCTTGTCTGTCCATGTCAGACTTATATCCAGACAATGCGTGAGCTAGAATGTTGTGTAAATGTATAAGTTGGAAATAGAAACAGGAGACACAAAGTGATTTGGAGAGATGAAATTGATTTGAATAAAAAGAAAACAAAGGACTAACACAACAGAAAAGAAAAGATGACCTAGGCGATATAGACCCAGTCATAAAGATCAGCAAAAAGAGGAGTTGGATATTGGATGAAGAAGTTGTGTCAGTGACTGTGAGGTATTTACCTATATGAACCTGCATTAAATATCAGAGAAGTGGTTCCCTCCGTCAATGATGGTCATGACTGCATAAAGAAACCCATGCTGTCTTATCTTTCGGCGCAAAAGCGGACATTTTGATCCCGTTGATGGCCAATCGTGTATCTCCCTGAGAAAATATGTCTTTGATAATAGAATTTCAATTGAATTTCTGACTCATTTTGTGTAATTATGTGAATATGTTCAAAGATAGAGTGATAAGCTCATTAATTTTGTGTTGTGATAATTGATAATCAAAATTATAGTTTGCTTGTAATAGCAATGATATATATCAACGATTAACTCGATCTATTCTGTGTTCCATAGATGTATATATGCGCCAATAATCAAATTAAACTATGTTATTATTTCATTATTTAAAACTAATTTTTACCTCATGTGTATGTAGTTTCACCAATTCATAAGCTTCTGGAGCATTCCAATCTTGCTAAAACGAAATGCGATGATAAAGTTGTATTATTGAGGTATGAAAATGAGATTTTTTAATACACTATTACTACTGCAGACACATCACTTTATTATTTCCACTTTCAATTAGAGTTTTTAACTTAATAATTTTGGAGATGTAAAATTGAATTAGTTTGTTTCGTAGTGGAACAGCATCACACAATCACCACATAGTGAGTGATGGTCTTTTTAAATTCCAGTGTAGAACATTGTGGCAACAAATCTTGGTTCTCCACGAAAGTGATAAAAAAGCAATTCTCACAGAAAGTAGAGTGTGAACACATAGCGGGAAATTCAACAAGTCTAAATGAAATTAAGGAAGATAAGAAAAAGATTCTGGATGCGCTTTCCAAAGTAGGTCATTTCCGTCATGGATGAAAAATATGGTTTCCCATTCACGGTAGTGTTCCCATTAAGGATGTTGTTCTCGGTATTTGGTATCTTACACAGAATGCCATTCTTCGCAACCATTACAAGTTACAAGCATACTAGTAACACCATATTCATTCTTTCAAAGTATGTTTTAAAGTTTCTTGAATTAATAATTTCAAATATTTATTCCTCTTAATATTCATTGTGTAGTATTTAATTTTACTGCAATAATATATTATCTGAAATTTTAATAATTTTTTCATATGATATTCTATGAAAATTGGTTTATAACACTATAATACGTTTTTACATACTTACATACGTTATATATTGTAACAACTGAGTTCTTCTAATAATGAAAGTAAAAATTCAGGACATTTTAATTTTATTGATGAAATAAATCTCCCTTGTTTATTTTTTTAAAGAATTGAATCAAAGTGATTAGATGAAAAATTTAAAATTGATGCGAGCTAAAATTTATTACAAAATGACTTTTTCCAAATTTTTGAAGATTACATGAAAAATATCTTACAAAATTTCATTTTCAAAACACATAAAATAAATTATTTTTTATAACTTATCTTTATTAATTTTTAATAAATTATCAGTAAAATAACATGATATATATATATAATTAACATTGTAAGAAAATGTTTCACATTTTCATATTCGTTTTTAATTTTAATATTTTTTTTTACGTACTTACATAATTTCATACAGTCAATATCATCATTATTATAAATATTTAATAATATCATAATTCTTTTAATTAAAATTTAAACTTCTAATTATTCTTTCTTAGATATCTAATTACCTTTTTTTTCATTTATTGGAAACTGTTCAAAATATTTATTTTGTTTTAGAGCTATTTAATACGTTCTAATTAATTTATGAATTCAAATTACTTAAAATTCACATTGTTGAATCTGTAACAGTGTTTTTGTTGTATTATCATAAGTTATTTCTAAATATTTTGCAAAATCACATAAAAAATGGGGAAAATTACTCTTTTGCGCTTAAAAATAAAGATGTTTAATTTTTTTATTCAAATAGTTATCCAACATTGTAATAGTTCGATACTGCTTTTTCGTTTCTCTAAAATATTTTTAAATATAGTAATTTAATCCTACAATAACCTATATTTGATATGCCTATATTTGATATATCCTATATTTGATATATAGTTAAAAGTTTATTTTTTATCGCAAAAGTTGAGCGATTGAGAAGTTTGAGGTATTTTTTTTTTTTTTGCACAGAAGAAAATATAAGGTTATTTAGATTCAGTTATTGCCACTAAAACTAAAACTATCTACGTTCATGACCTTAGGTAGTTGCCAGTTGCTAAACTCTCTTAGTGTCCTTTAATCTTTTAATGACTTTTCTACTGTCTTCTATAATGCATCCCTGGTATTAAAGACAATTACTTTCGCTCAATATAGTTACGCTCACTACCAGGGGGAGATAAAAATATCTTCTGCCTAGAGACTTTTTAAAAACATCAAATTACTTTCTGTGCTGAAGTTTCACCTTGTTCAGCTCTTAAGTGGTATTTTAGAATCTGCTTTTCTTTTTCCGCGATTTTCTGTTCTTTCTGAGAACATTTAACTGTGTACTCAGGGTTTTCATGACAACGCATTAAGAAAGTATACAAAAAGACTAAAAATATATAACACGGCACATCGCTGATTAAATTCAACATTTAGAATAAAACGTTTTAATATTTTCTCTTAAGCAGTTTTACTCTATACAAAGTCTCGTAGAATATAAAATATGATTTAAAATCTCAATAAATTTTTCATTTTAAATTGTAATTCAAGATGTCTCTGGTTGAGGCTTTTCGTCTTAAAATTGGAATTTTTGAAGTTTTTTTTTTATTTGAAAATATAGTTTAAAAGAAGATTTATGTATTAGCCGATCTTCGTATTTCTATATAGGTTAAAGAAATATCTTTAAAAAACAAAATGTGAAATCATTTTGTACTCAATCAATATTGAATAAATTTAAATTCATAATTCTTTCGGTTTTGTTTTTCTATCCTTAAATTAGAATTTTTAAACGAACATTTATTTGTAAATACATTAAATCATATTTAGAAAAGTTCCTATCTTCGTATTAGAACATCCGGCATTTTAGTTTCCAATAATTATCACTTTGAAAATATTTTAAAGAATTTAAAACTAAATTAAATATTCTTTTAAAAGTTATAAATAATTAATTATTTTTATTTTAAAACTATTTTTTCTTATAAGATTTTGGATAGCAGAATATACAATTTAAAAAAAAAATTATTGTCTTGAGGCAGGCCCAATAAAAGACAATATGCAAAACATTAAATTGAATGAATACACATATCTTAAGATAAATTATATCGTAATTTCATCGCTTTTATTTTATCTTAGTTCATTTTTTTAACGTTTGATAGGTATAGTGTTCAATAAAAGTGACTAAACCGTGAACAATACAACAAGAGGCAAAGAAATGAGGCATAACTGCCTGGATCGACATTTAGGAGTAACTGCATGACATTTGTATAAGAAAAAAATCCAGAACACTAACACGAGACAAACTGACTATAGATGGAAGACATTTTACACTAGTTGTTACTGTCAACAACAAGTTCCATCGTTTTTGAAATTATTGGCTGCAAAATATGCTGACAGCAGATTCAAACTTGAACCTAGATGCATTCTATTGACACACGTTACCACTAGGCTGTGAGTCAAGTGTAATTCGAAACTGAGACAATAAAATGCGATATTCAAATTGCAAATTAAAATTATTTAATAAGATAACAAGGCATCTGATATGGGAGGTTCTTTAAGAAAAAAGGAAAATAGAAAAAATACACACACAAAATAATTAAAGCTATTTATATAAATAATTATAATTGTAATATATTTACATTGTTACAATGGTAATTGTAACAATGTAAATATATTACTAATTGTAAATATATTATTAATTGTATTTAATTAATTAATATTATTAATGTAAATATATTATTAATTGTATTTAATTGCATTATTTAGTATTTAATTCTTTTTATCCTATTTCTTTGTATTTTAATTTTTTTTGTATTTTTTTATTATGAGATATGTATTACATCAGAATTGTAATTTAATAATTTTAAATTTCTTACATTTTGCCGACGTTAAGATTACGAGACGTTTCAAAATTAAATTTCAATAGAATACATTCTACAAAAACTCCTTTGCAATTTTTATGAATAATATATTCAAAATTTATACATTGTTCTGCTTTCTTTAAAAATTGTATGTAGTTCACTTAAATTTATTCCTGAAAATTGTTACAATGCGACGGATTTAACTAAAAAAAATGCTTTAAATTATACTTTAATGTGCCTCAAGCAATTTGTCTCTTTTTTATGAGTTTTTACTGACAAAGAGGTTTATTGTCTCATATTTAATTGCTTTTGTAGAAAAATATAGGAATCGGACACAATAAACAAAATTTCAAACTTTTGCAAATTATATAATAAAAAAAAAAAAAAAAAAAAAAAAAAAAAAAAAAAAACATTATCTTATGTTTTGTCACACATAATATTTTTGATATTTGTCTGGGTAATATACACAATTATACTAAGAATAAATATATATGTCATTATGTCATGCTACTTCGTACTTTATTTATAAATAAACCGGTCTTTACTAGTTAATATACTGCAGTTGCACTAAGTTTCTAAGCATTGACAGAAAAATAAACAAGTTGATACAATTATCCTCATTTAGTTTTATGACACCATAAGTCATGATTTGAAATGAAATTTCTGAAATAATATTTACTCTAAACGGACATAAACTGTCTAAGTTTAGGGCAAATAAAATTATTGGTTTATATTCATGCTCTTTTGGGTAAATAAATTTCTGAATTCGAGATATGAAATACTGAAAGTAAAATTTTAGTTAAGTGTAATTTATCACACAATATTTTTATTTTTAAGCACACCTACATAGACAAAGTAACAAAAAAATCTAATTACATCAAACTTGTTTCCAAAGTCGTGAAAATGTGCTACTGTTAAATGTATCATAAAGTGTTTTTTTTTAGAAAAAAACTACATAATTAACTTATAGTAAACAAATGAATAGTTTTAATACACCGGTTGTTCTCGTCTGGCGCAGAGATTAGCGAAGATGGTATATATTTTATAGACATATATTTTATTGCATATATAAATACATATCGTTTATATATGGTATATATTTTATAGAAGATACTCTATATCAGCGGATAAAATGTTTAATTTGTAGTCCTATATCTTGAAACTAATATTCAACCCTTCAAATACTATACTGAGTTTTCTATTTTACGGTTTTAATTTGCAGAAACTCGGCTTATTCATGAAATATATACAAAATCTTTTCTTCAATTTGAGTCCCATGAATTCATTAACACATTTAAAATTGTTAAGAACTAATCGTACGTTTCTCATTTTCTGCCATCTTTTATACGAAAATATAAAACAGTTTGATTTCTTTATTGAAGTAATTTGTCTTAATTAAATCATATTTGTCTTTTACTTTTTAAGCTTTATTTTTTTCTATAATAATGCTTTATAAAGGAAAATTACTTCATTAAATAAATCAAATTGTTTTATATTTTAATAAAAAAGATTCATATATAGTGTCATAATCAAACAGTTTTATATTTTTCCATAAAAGATACACATATAGTTTTAGACGAAGATATAAAAGATATTTTTTGTATAAAATAGCAAAACATTATTATAGCATTTTTACTAAAGTATTTTAATAAAAATGCTATGAAAAATTAATTTATATTAAATTATTTAAAAATATTAAAATACTTTAATATAAATATTAAAGTATTTTAATAAAAATATTTAAAACCTGAGTTATCATTTATTGTTGCAAAAATAATAAAAACTGGTTTATATTTTTCAATCTTCCTCTAAATAAATTTAAATTCAAGGCAGAATTTATTATTATATAAATAGTTGCAAATAATAACTAAAGCTATTATGCACTTTTGTAATTTTAGTCCTGAATTTTCTTACTGAGATTAATTATAATATCTTAATGGTTATTACCAGATGAGTATTTAAATACAAAACTTCCGTGTTTTAACTAAAATAAGTTTTTTCCTTTAAATCTCTCATGTTAATTATTTAGTGTGTAGTTTTTGCTTTCACACAAACTTCATTAATTTTACAGTTTCATTTCCATAGTTCTTGAATAATCAAACAGGTATATGTCTCTTGAGAAAACTAGGCATCTTTTTTTTTTAATTGTGAACTATTGAGTATTTTTGTTTAAGAAATGTCTAGACAATTTTTTTCTGTTAATTAAGTATTTTTTCATTCAAAAGAAACCAATTATACATGTGTTAATGATTTAGGAACTCATTTTAGATAATGCTAAATGTTTACTAAAATAATGAACTTTGCTTAAAGCATTTTATTTGTTATTTTTTAATGAAACAATTCTTTGTAATATATAAATCCTCAACTTTTCATGTGTTTTAAGAGTGTATTATTTATAATTCAAAATTGTGTCATTTTTTCATTTTCAAGTAAATTAAGTAAAAGATAATCTACAGATGAAAACATCACAATATTTAAATCAACATTTAAACTTTTAACGATGCCATTTGTATTTAGTTTAAAATATAGTGTTATTTATTAAATTTATTTGAGAAAATTATCAATGTTAATTTTCTTTTGAAAGAAAAAAACTAATGTAGTTGTAAGATCTGACAACTTTGTAAAAAAAATATTTTAATTTTAAAAATAATTTCTTATATAATTTGCTAGCTTTTATAATTTTAATTTTTGTTTGCTATTTTTTTTCCAAAATTAAATTGCTATAGACAATTTTATTTAAAACTTTAATTAATTCATAATTAATATACAAAACAGAAATCACATATTTAATAGTTTGAATAGCAATTAATAAAAACTAATTTTTAATTTGCAAACATATCTCATGATAAAAACTGTGATTTTTTTATGAAATTGAATTTTTTATGAATCGATCGAACCTTAGAAAATTTCTAATTTAATTATACAGTAAATCTGAATTGACTCTATATAACTGCAGTTCCCTAAATAAGAATTAGGAATAATATTTTAATAACAAAAGTAGATTATGAATTCTATTATATTTGGATGCAAAAAATACATAAAACTAATTTTATACAAAAATTTGATGTGGATTTTTATTATTTGATAAGAATATTTCCTTCATTAAAAGCATTATACTTATTATAGCTTCTTTTGGATCCAACTAATTATCCAATTTTGGATAACTTCTTTTACACGTCGTTTAGTTATTCAATTTATGCTATTTCGTACATGTTTATTGAGTTTTATAACCCATCTGACATTTTCGTATGGATAATGATAGAATTATGTCTACTGCTAAGCCCCAAAAGGAAGACCAATTATTTTTTTCAAAAACTCTTTATTTATTCTTCCAAATTTATTTCATCGCCTTCAAAGTAACCCCCCTGGACACAATATACATATGCCAACCGGGATGGCCAATCTTTAATTTTCTGGACATAAACTTCGTAGGTTGAGCTTGACGGTTGACAAGAGGACTCTTCGTTTCAACGCGTTCTCTGCCTTCTTTGGACTGTTTATACAATTTCTAAGCATTTCTTTCGGATATAGGAATGCTCCCCGAATACCTTCTGAAACATTCTATACTTTTCCGCAAACAAAATTTAATGCAATTTCTTTGCTCAATTAATTCAGGCATTTCAAAAATCTCCTGAATCAGTTGTAGCGTCTCACAGAGCCAAGCGTAACTCAAACACTAATGAATATTTTGACGTAAAATGTCACACAGATGTCAATGAAAATCAATCAATCATCAATAGTATGGAAATCATCAATAATCAATAGTAGGGAGATCATCAATAGTATGGAAATCATCAATCATCAATAGTTTGGAAATCGTCAATCATAAATAGTATGGAAATTAGGGAATGAAGAAAAAGACTGTCACCATCTTAATATAGGTACCCTTTGGATTTTATTTGTATTGGTCACATTCAAGTCTCCTAAAATATTGAATAGCCAATCTGGTTCTTAAAGCCTCCACCAATATTTCAATTGAAGCCAACCAGGAAAAATAATTGAAAATGTCATTCACAACCTCCTGCGATTATGTTTAAGATTCTTTTTATACTGAACTCCATCAACCTTACTTTCAACCTATTTATTTTGATAACTAAAAAACTATACTATAACTAATTGTAACTAAAAAAACTATACTATAAAGACTGATGTTGAATCTGATGTCTCAGGGATAGCGCAACACCCTACTTCTGTCTCTAATTAGAGACAGCGCTGAACCATCATATATGATTGTAATAATTTACTATTAGCAAAGAAGTTGGAGATCTTCCATATCTTTAGATGAAGAAATGCGTGGAAATCTATATGCATTGTAAGAGATATTAACATACAATTATGAGAAAATGTTTGTATTCGGCAGGTATACCTATCAATTCACCATATATTTTAGGTCCGTAAATGCACAGGTTCTTGATGGATGTCAGCAAAATTATAAATTTGTTCCAGAGAAATGTACTAAAGAAATATTGTTCTTCCTTTTGAATAGAATAAGTGAATTATCTAACTCTCAATTAAATAATACTTTATTTTACAAAGTTATTATAACTTGCTGTCACACAGAAGGTTGAAAACATTCTAAATTTACAATTGCGTCCGTTCGTCGTTGATTTTTTAAATTATACCTATTAAATCACCTAATATTTTAGGTCTATAAATACACACCGTTCTTGATGAATTTCAGCATAATTACGAAATTATTTCAATGAAATATACTGAAGAAATATTGATTTTTCGAAAGCAAATCCTCGAACCCTCAATTATATAGCACTTTGTTACAAAGTTATTGTAACTTGCTGTCACACGGATGGTAAAAAAATTCTAAATTTACAATTGCGTGCGTATCGTCTGCATAATAGACATGTGTTTAGCTCTGCACACACACGATTCAACTAGTAATGCCATTCAAAATTATTTATAATTTAACCTTTTTCGAAGTCCGCCTCGTACCTTTGAAAAGACTATGGATAAATATGTTCGTCATAAAATATTTTTGATAAAAATATCTAGAAAATATCGTGAAGATGATTAATCTAAATCTCCAGAAGAATATTTTGATAAAAATTATAATTGATTCCAGAGAAATAATTTAATTTGTAGATTATAATTCGTTTCAGAGATGACATATTTTGTTTGTTCTTCTTAAATATAGTTTGTATAACGTTGAAATATTTGTTGTTTTAATTGGTTTTTTTCAGTAAGTATTACTTACTGAATAAATAATTACCATTTCTTGGAGAATAACTATATGTAGATTTTTAAAAATTAAAATTTTATAGTGGATAACTCAAAATAAAAAAAAAAAACCTTTTATTTGCGAACAGGGGAGTAATATGTTTTAAAATAGTTAATATATTTATTTAGTTTTATTGTAAAAGAAGAATTTCAATTTCTGTTAAATACGATATTTGATGATAAATGTCGGCTTATAGTTGGTGTTGATAACAAAAACGAAAAAAAATTATATTAACTAGAGGCATTTTTCTTTTAAAAGACAAAGTATTTCAGCATTAACGTAGCTTTAATATTTTTGCATTATTTAAAATTTGTCTCAAGGAAATTTTTCATACGCAATGTATGAATTAAAAAGAGAGTTATTTAATTTATTTGTAAATTAAATTTATATATGAGTGTTAATATCAAAATAAATGTAAGAAATAAAGCAAGAGCTGTGCCTCAGTTACTCATTTAGCACTACTCAGAAGGAACGTGTAGCTTTGTAGATATGCCACGGACGCGAGTAACACTACGAAACAAGAAGTTTTATACATTGCTCACAACCATCATCGGGTCTCTTCGTTTCTACAATCAGACTACTGCAACGAATGTCGTCAGCGTATTCGAAGCTGTATTCTCTTAAACCAGGTTTGGCCAACCGAAATGGTCTCGCGGGTCACTTTTGGGAATGCATCCTAACTCCGCGGGGGCATATAAAATTATATATCCCCATGTTAGATTTAGAACCCCATAGACATTTTTTGAAGTGAAATATTGAAACATAATTAGTTATTATTATTGTGTTTACTATTTTTACATGTAAACATAGATAATAATGATACTAAATGCATAGTGTAAAGAAATGTATAACACTAAAAGGAAATATAAAATATATGTAAATATAAACGAAATAAACAAAAAATGAAATCTTTTAAAAATATTTATTTTACTAGTGCAATATTTGTTTCTTCACTCTTTCACTTAGCTTTTGCAAATCTATCACAATTTGGGTATTTGCGCATCGTAATTGGTGTTGCACCCGTTATGTGTGATGTGTTTTGTGTTTGGTCAATTTCATTTTCGAAAAACTATTCACAGGTGTAAGTTAAACCAAAAGCGCTAACAGCTTTCTGTGACAGATTTCTCAAATGGAAATGGTCACTTAAAGTGAACATAGAACCTGTTATATTAGTTGTTCTAAGATGCATTCGCCTCATGAAATCACAGAATATAATGTAATTATTCTGCGAACTCAGAAACTGTAAACTCATAAAAAACAG